>JBBPOM010000035.1:0-76102 GCA_038091455.1 Leccinum uliginosum
AGCATGGGTCTCTGCTTCGTTGGAGAACGCAAGAAATTTAGCGAGTTTATATGTAAATTCCGTCGGTGTCCTACTCACCGTCACGAACTCAAGCTATCCTTTTTCAGCACAATACATCGTTCCTAAGCCCGGACCTATCGTGGATATGACCACCGGAAAGGAGGTAGGCGTTCATCAGGGACTGTGGAGTTACACCATTGGCCAAGGGGCCAAAATCTGTGGTATGC
The DNA here is from genome assembly GCA_038091455.1 of Leccinum uliginosum. Lineage (NCBI taxonomy): Eukaryota > Fungi > Basidiomycota > Agaricomycetes > Boletales > Boletaceae > Leccinum > Leccinum uliginosum. The sequence continues at coordinate 228 of JBBPOM010000035.1, forward strand.
CACAAAGAATGTTCGTGGCTAAGAAGGACCTCGAGACGAACGCCATCTTTGTCGTGCCTGGGGCGTAAGTCGCATCGTTCGCTTGCGGGCTTCTTTGCTTAGTGCCCGACAGGGACCACCCGGCGCTCTACGTTGATGGTATCCTCGTTCATGACTTTCGTTGGATATGGGCAGATGCCGAACCCCGAGAGGTATCACAACCTTTTGGCCTAGAAGCCCGCGTAAGATATCGACATCGCATGACCGACGTACCATGTACCGTTCATCGGTGGGTAGTACAGACGTATTTGATCAACGCTTCGCTGAATCCTTTGCAGAGTCGCGCGAGGGCTGCACATCACGTTCCGGACACCTCAGAAGGGCATCGCTTCCGGTCAGATTGCAACCATCTACTCTGGAGATTGGTGCATGGGTTGTGGTGTTATTGACGAAGGCGTTCGGACTTGATCTGGACTTTAGACTAATTTGGTCTATACGTATCATCTTCTAATCGTATCCTTACCTCTCCCACACCATCATGAGAGCAGTAATACAGCGCGTCACGAGCGCATCCGTCACTGGTAAGCGATCCAGAGTAGCCGTGTAGTTGGATATCCACTCGATCGAGGACGTCTCACAGTCGACGGCAACGTGATCTCCAGCATATCAAGAGGGCTCATGGTCCTCGTCGGTATCGGAACTGGTACGCACTACGCCTCTTCCATACCCATTCCGTGCTCAACGACCGCCCCCCTTTCTTTTTCTTCCCGGCAAAGACAGACGACACTCCCGCGGACGCGGACGTCCTCTCCAATAAAATGTGAAAGATTTTTCGCTCTTCGAAAGCGCGATTACAGACATACACCCAGCTGACACGTTCCGACGACGAACAGACTCTCCCTGCGCGCCTTCTCCGACGCGAGCGGTGCGATGTGGAAGGCGAGCGTCAAGGACGTGTCGGGCGAGGTCCTCTGCGTGTCGCAGTTCACGCTCCTGGCGAACACGACCAAGGGGAGTAAGCCGGATTTCCACCGGGCGATGGTAAGTTCCCCCCCTTACTGTCGCTGACTCGGTGCTCGTTTCATACGGTTCAGTCATCGGAATCGTCGTGTCAGTTGTACGGCGTGTTTTTGGACAAGATGAAGCAGCTGTACGTTCCAGAACGCATCCAAGGTAATGATGTCCTTGTCGCTCACGTGCAAGGACTCACGATGTTACGCGCAGACGGGCAATTCGGGGCCATGATGAACGTGAGCTTGACGAACGAGGTATGTAGGAACGGCGGATCTGTGGTTCGCGCGCTCGGACTGAAATTGTATGCAGGGTCCCATCACCTTTACTCTCGATTCAAGGAAATTCGAGTACGTCACGCCTCCCAATGGGGGGAGCGAGAAAGGGGGAAAGAAGAGGACAAAAGGTGATTCGCCCCGATCTGCGGACCCAACAGTCCAGCCCCCCTTATAGAGGGGAGTATAGATTGCATTTAGTTGCTTCTCGGGTGGCAACGGATCCGCACAAACTCGTGTTCAGGCAAGGTATTTGGTGAGCTGGGTGTGAATGGGTATTATCGAATCACAGCATTCCACCAACTAGGCCGACGATCGCTTTCGTTCTCCAACGAACCTTTCTATCGGCACCTCTCCAGGGTCCTGCCCATTGTCGCAAATTACGTACCTCCTCGTGCAGGGATTGCTGCAACGCTTCTGAGGACGTGAGCATTACAAAGGAAAGCTCGGTATCGAGGTTGGCGGATCGTGAGTTGAGATTCGTCGAGCCAAACATTGTCAAAGTGGGGGGACTGTCTTTGGAAGGGGACAGCCAGATACCTGTGCGGTGTGAGCTTACCCGGGGCGAGCGAGCGAGAAACGTTACCTTTGGCATGGTACGTCCAGCCTTGTCTTTCCCACTCTGAAAGCGTGACGGCACCGTCGTGTTGATCGGATAGTCGACCGGCTGCACGGACTGCACGCATGAATCTCTGCTCCAACAAAGTATAACCTTCGGGTATGAGGCCAGATACACCACGTGAGCCGTAGAAGCCGTTTGCCTGGAATGAATGAGCAAGAGACTAGGAAGGGAGAGTATATGCTAGTACCTTTGGGCCTGCAGCAATGACCTCGCATGCAGCGGGTGACTTGAGGATCATGTCTTGGTAGGGTCTGTAAAGGCCAAAGTAGCCACTGGTCCAAGTGACAGCGGGTGGGGGACACTGAGAGGCCAAATGGTCGAAGAGGATAGGCAAGACGCGCTCTTCCTCGCGGATGTTGAACTGGCCGGCTTGTATGACGGGAAACAGAACAGTGTCACCGATTGGACGCGAGGGCGCGATGTGGGAAGCCTGAAAACGCGTCAAGGCGGCGTGTACCTTGGAGTGAATCTTCCAAGGTTTGGTGGATGGGTCGGGCCATTGTATCGTGGGTGTGTCCTTTCCGGGAGATGCAATGGCATTATAGGAAAAGGAGGACATGAGCTGCATGAATGAGAGGCAATAATCTGCAAGATGGGGCTGCGCGACGAAATGGAAATAGCGGTCCTGTCGATTGGTAAAATAGGATTTGTTGAGGTTGGCGCTGTGGTGGGAGTGAGCGGGAGGGTGAAAGTACACTGTAGAAACTCACCCGCTGATGATGACGTCGTCGTCCGCGCCGTATATCTTGGGATGCCAGGTGCCCCAGCCTTCGTTGAAGCGAGGAGGGACGACGGAGGACATGGGGCCACCGAGTTTTGGACTGCGGAAGAGGGAGACGTGTACCCTGGGTCCATGTGCGCGTAGGAGGGGGAGAAGGGCGAGTATGGGTGAATCTGTGCCGGGCCGGGTGGAGCGGTTGTAGTCGAGCGCGAGGTGGAGGTGGAGGCGGTCGTTCTGGCGGAGTGCGGTGTCGATGGATGTCAGCTGGAGCGGGTGAGAATGACGAAACGTGCGCGACGAAAGAACAACTTGCCAGACGGTGTTCTGAAGGGCCGAGGTAGAGGGACGAGAGAAAGATGCGACGCTTTGCTCGAGCGATGATGTCCTGAGAGATGTGAGTACGAGCATATAGTCATGTATGCGCTACACGCACGACGAGCGAGTCATAGAACGCAGGGGGAGACGTGAGCACGCGTACTGCGTTGGCAGGTAGTGAAATGGCTGGTAACATTCGGATGACTAAGCAAAGGAAGTCATCTCTTTCAATGCTCTCCAACGCGTCTGCACTCCTCGCTGGCTGGCGATTACCTCTGGACAGTCCACCGCCTTTATTGCCCGGTCCATGGGGATTCATCACCTCTGGATACATCGTCGGTCTAATCGTCATGGTAGTCTCTACTCTTATCTAATAACACACACAACTCATGCTCTCGAAAGGTAGTCCTCATGCATCGCATACAGAACATCGTAGTCCCTCCCCGCAACAGAACAGTGCGTACACCATCTGGCCACGCTTGGTTCCTCCACGTTTTATATTCCACCATTTTACCCCTCGATCTCTCCAAATCCCTCGTCCGTCTCGTCATTCGCCTCCCCTCCCTATACTGCTTATCAAGGTCCCTCTTGCTCTGGTCCATCACCCTCGCTCAGACCACACACAAGTTCCCCCTGTACTCCCAATCGCTCGTACAACTCGACTCGTGGGCTGCACGCCAGGACACCGCAGACCTCTGCTGGTTTACGTTTTGCTCCATCTGCGGTGCCCTGTGCGTCGAGGCCTTTACCCGTGGTCTCGAAGGGGCGAATAACAACGCTTCTCCGTTTAACCTCGTATGTCATCCTGCCGCATGTCTCATATCTCCTCGGCTACTTATCCCCTTCAACCCCTTCAGTTCGGCTACGCTTTTCTATTGCACATATACTCGTCCCCGATGACACACGCTATAAAATTCGAGGGCCATCCCTCCCGTCCAGATAAACATGTCGTCTTCACCATCATCCTCCCCCTCTTGCAAGTCCGTCCGCAGCTCTCTCTCCCTCTTCCACCAAACTCAATCCCCATCATAGCTCATCATCGCACATTGTCTGGGAATAAAGCAATCGTGGTCCAATAACCGTCTGGTTCCTTCTGCATTTGTATCCGCCCTTTCCCTCATTCATTTTCATTGGGTCATCTGGTTCTCCGACTCTACTTACCCCCTCTTGAACTATATGCCATGTCTCTTCGAATCCACCCTCCTCTCCGTCACCCTCCTTGCCATCTTCCTCAACGCCCTCACACAGATCCTTGCAGAAGGTTCCGTATCCCGCCCCCTCTTCGGCCACCACGCCGCTCTATTACCAAGGCACGACGAAGACTTTTCTATCGCTCTCCTCCGCATGGGTACAGCCAGCCTCGAAACATCCAACGTAGCAGGCCTTGGAAACGAAGTCGGCGGTATCTCCCTCATGACAACACCTCTAGACGAACTAGAGATCAGCACAGTCGCCCTCAGCCGCATCGGCGTTTCGTCTGTCTCGCACAGTCTCGAAGGGTACGGTAAGGATCGCAGAATGAGGAAAGGACTCGCAAACGAGATCAAGCACGTCAGAGCAGCTACCAACGATGGCGATCTTTGGTTAGACCTCGCTTGGTGTCGCGAGTTTGTCAAGTTTATTGTCGGTACAGCCCGCTTTCTCAAACGACTCTACACACTCTTCCACCACTTTTTGAGGAACCCACGCATCCGGCACCCGTCCTCTCCAAATACAGACGACAGTGACTACGTACAGGGAGAGCGCGTAGACGACCAAGACGTTTATGGTAGGTTTATTCGCGGAGAACAGCTCAGCGACGACGAATACGACGAATACGAACCAGCCCCGCGTTCTCGATCAGACTCGCTCGAGTCCATTTCTTCCATTTCTGACGATGCAGAAAACACTTGTACTGTCGAAGCGGTCGATCTATATGCAGACCTTTCTGCAGATGTCGCAGCGTCGACGTCGGCCTCCCATCTGCTGGCCCACATGACAGATCATTCGTCGACCCCGCTCACCCGGCAACGTTTCAGGCAGCTGGTAACTGGCAACTCGTCCAGTGCGGATAGCAAAAATGGGTGGTCGGAAGTCATCCATGCACGGAGACCCGTCGCCATCGCCCCGCGATCCGAAAATACACGAGACGAAGCACGGAGGAATTGTGTTATTTGTACAGTGGAGCCACGTCAGGTCATATGTTGGCCATGTCGGTGAGGAGCACCTGGGTGCGTCACCGAAGCTGGACTGAAATCGAGGTCGCAGATGCCTCGCACTTTGCGACGACTGCCGAGAAAACCTGGCGTCCCGCTCGTCGGTCTCGAAGCACACGTGTCCATGTTGTCGAACGAGGTAGGCCATAATTCTGATTGATCCATAGAGATAGTCTGGTCTAATTGCGACTATAGCGTGGAAGGGTACTCCAAGATATTTATCCCATAGGATTGTTCAAGGCACGCTGTACGCTTGTATTCCGCTAGGAAACGATACCCCCACGATGTCATGTCCCACACATCCGAATGTATTCATAACTTTTTTCATGAATCACCATTCACCATCGAGATCGAGATAAGAAGACGATTTCAGGAATAGACGCGAGATGGTTAGTTTGGATTTGGCTAGACCACAGTGAGGACGGGCAGGGCATGGGGTGGGGCGCGTTACGCCCAATCGGGAGAAGGTAAGCTTGTGTGCTCCATCGATATGATCGTGCGAAATGAGTTTTCATATCTCCTTCATTCGGGGTCGTGGGTGTGGCAGTCCCTCTGGTCACAATGATAAATGCATGGATGCCGGCTTACCCGACGGAATCGACTGCTACGCGCCCGCTGGATATCCAAATGGAGAGAGAAAGACAGAGAGATCGTCGTTCACGACCAAGTCGCATCATCACAGCCAGTGGCGGCGTCACTGCATCAAGGTACTCGCCGCGACGCAGTCCGAACGACGCCGTCCTGCACACATGGGTCACCTCCACAGCCTCCGAATGGGAAAAAAAAGGCCTCGGTGCCCTTTGCAACCCGCAACGGTGGGGGCGTTTCGAAGATCGCAGTCATACGGCGTGTATTGATCTTTGATGAGTCTTTCCGGCGAGTCCTCGGGCAATCACTGGCAGGGCTTGCAATGGCGTGTTACGACTGGTTCGAAGAAGACAGTATACATACTCACTCTACGAGCCCTTGCCAACTCGCACAACACCTTGGCACGGAGGGAACCCCGGCCCCTGGGTACACGCAATAGCCATCATGTGGGCGGCCGGCGTCAAGTGCTACCCGCTTGATGCGAGTGGCACGGTTCCACCCTAAAATTACCTTCAAGGGGTCCCCCCCTCTTGCCATTTCCTGTCTTTATTCCCATTTCCGTCCTTTGGTCCAGGTTCGAGAGCGCACAGATCTGCTATAAGTCCCATATCGGTATTAATGGGCTGGACGGATTTTTCGGTACGATAGCAAAGGAAATCCGATCGGGCAAGTCCGCCCGTCATATACTACTTTCCATGTTCGCTTTGACCGGTCGGGGATCCACATTAACCGAGAAGAGAGAGAGAGAGAGAGAGGTTTCTCAACTGGAACGTTTGGATGCCGTGGCGGCGCTGCCAAGGAACTTGGGTTGGGCGTCATCATATCGTCCCGAACGTTCCGCATCGCATTGGGCATGTAAGGAGAGGGCTTCTTGGGCGCAGAGGAACCCTCGATGGATGGATGCCGATTGATTACATCCCATCGTCTGTCGCATGAGTAATAAAATAAAATACAAATAAAAAATAAGAAATGAACGATGCGATCCAGCGCAGCGCAAGTTGGCAGACACAATACGTACATACGTACGTCCGACAGTGACTCATCGGCGCCCTCTCCCCCTCCCACGCAGAAATCGCAGTTCATTCCCTACTAGTCAACCTAGTACTCCAGCGCTAACTAGTAAGCCATGCCATACACACTCGTGCTAACCGCCGCCCCAGCCACGAATTCGCGCGGTCTCGATCGGAAAGGTTGACGTTGACTCCGATTTGGATGATGATGCGGCTCGCGGCTCGGCTACTACGGCGTGAGTCAGCAAGTGTTCTCTCCCCCGAATCTTGAAGCGTTTGTCCCTTCACACCCACACTTCCTCTCCAAGCTGTGCAGCGTTCCCCGCGGAAATGCCCGGTGACTCAAAAGAATTCGATGACTACACCAGGAACACGTTATGCGTCTAGGTTGACGATGGGCGGTGAAAACGCCCCCCGGCGGTTGGCCATTTTGATGACAAGGACCATCATGGGTGTTTCCGGTCCCTGGATGGGTCGAGGCTAGCCATACAAGGGAAAAAAATAAGGAACGTGAAACGATACCGAAGGGGCCGAGTACTCGTGCGAGGGCGGATCCGACCTAGCCGGCGCAAATATCGATCTGGATCATCATCGGGTTTGACCTTTCAAGGAAATAATTAGCCAAGCGAAGCGACCTTTTTATTGTGCACATGTGCCGGCCAGTCCACGCACACACGGTTCGGCCATCGATCGAGTCGCCGGCGGTATTTGCTTTCACACACAGAGATGATTAGTACGATCGTTCGTATTGCGTTCCAGCTAGTGAAGACATGATGCATAACGTTACTCGATGCTAAGAGAAAAGGGGAAAAGAGCGTGTGGTATATGTCAAAAAATATAGCGACACCACAAGTTGATTAGATCGAAAAAGATGTACAGCAGTCTATGCAGTAATTTGTGCCGTCGGAAAGCAAGGGCGATGTGAAGAAGTACGTTGTAACTTGTGCGAGGGAATCGAAGGTTGTGGAAAAGCGTGTGATATGGGAAGAGGGAATGCCCGTATTATATCCATGGTGGATGTCTGGGATCGTTTCGACGGTATCTGTTCCAGTCGAGTGGACGGGTCGTCGACGTTCTCATGGTAAACTTTGGGACGAGCACCATAATGAGGGTCGACAAGAGCCTCTGGCGTGGATGGTGCGGGAGAGCTTCCTGATGAGGACGATTTGGGGCTAGATGGCTGTAGGTCTGGGAGACGAGCGTGGTTTGTGGGGTGATAACGCGCGGCGGTGGGGGGATTGGCGTGACGGCGATAGCTGTGGCTGGGTAACGCGACAGCAGACAGGGAATCGTGATGGCTGAGAATGTCGGCTTCGGATACCGATAGCTCGAAATCCAGGACGTCTAGGAACTCGCGTTCGATGCGACCGACATCACGCTTTCCAAACACGCCCGTGCAGAGAGCCCAGTGGATATTTTTGAGGGTGGAGTCATTGAGGTACTGTGGGCAAGAGGGTAAGGAACACATGACATGGGAAGAGAAAATAGACCCTGTACCTTGCTCGCAGCCATTACAGCGCCGAGGAATACGCGCTCACACGCCCACTCCTCGAGTGCGATCTGTAGATGGGGCTTGGCTCGGTCGATATAGACGAGCGAAACGAGTATGATTGGGATGGTAACTTCGGCGCGAGTGAGCACATTGATGACGAAAGCGGCGAACGCGGCATGTTCTGAGCGGCGGGAGAGAGCGCGGCCGCGGTGAGAGGAGGAAGGACGACCCATGGCATAGTCGACTGTATCGATGACCGAGTCAACGACATATTCTAGAGGCTGTGTGAGGATGGAAGCGAGAAAGGGAAAGAGAGGACATACCGTAGACTGGTCTGGATTGCTTGATGTCGAGGAGCTCGAGGAGAGCTGGGGAGTGGAGGGCAGGGTGTACGAGGCTTGCAGGGTGAAGTGGGGAGCGAGGCATGGTGTGTGGTGAGACGGGGCATGGCTTGGCTTTAGTTATAAAGGGGAGACGGAATGGACAAAGGGCCGAATCGGAAGGTGAACCAAAAAGGAACGCGTGCTTTGACAAGGGAGAACACTTGAGATTAGCAATATATGATTACGTATGACTCGGTATCTTCGGCAAATATCGATTCGCTATTATTAAGGTGCTGACTCGTTTCACTTTCAAAAGGACAATAGTTATCCGGTAGTCATTCACGTCCCACTCGCACCCGCCTTGCTGACTCGATTCTTACTCCCCTTTGGTCGTCCCCTCGGCCGCTTCGTCGTCCCCACCGATGCTTCCTGACTCACATCTCCCCCACTCCGTTTCTCACCGTTCACGCGGCGATCCCGTAGATACCTGCCGTGAGTGCGCAGCGTGAGCAGCATCCCATCGATGGAAACCAACTGCGGCCAGCCACCAATCCATCCCACCTCTCGTAGCAGTCCATATCCGGCCGTCCCCACCCCAACCAATGGGTCGCTTTCTGTCCCGGCAGTGGCGCCCGGAGGAACACCGTTTCTAGCGTGGAAATTGGTTACTCACTGCGATGTCTTCTCGTCCAAAGTAGCCTGTAATGGCGGCAATGGCGGCTGCCCAAGCTCCTGACGTAGCCGGTCCACCTCGTTCTTGGCTACCGCATATTCTCCCTCCTGTAGCACCGCGATCTGCTGCCGAAGTTCCGTGCACCTCCAATCACCTTCAGTATCTGACCATATCCGAGGGAGAAACACACGCATACTCTCGCGAGATCGACGCTTCCAGCAGATCAACCTAGATAATCGTGAGACACCCGCCATTCAAGTCCCCGTATCATCTTACGCCTACCTTGTCGCGGTCCGAATTTATCTGCGATACCTCCGATCAATACGGATCCCCTCTGCAAGCGAAAGAACCCCGAACCTCTGCAAGTGCATTAAGCAGTCGCGTCCGCTCGCTTTCCAGTCTGCGTCGTCCGTACAAGGGAATCAGATCTTCGTGTGAACGTAGCGTGAAAGGAGAAAAGGTCGTGACATGACACCTGATGGCTTCACGACCGAGAAATTGACTGTTCGGATCACCTACTTGTTTTTCTGTTCTCTCAGATCCTGAATCGCCTTGTCCTTTTGTTCCAGGCTCGCGTGAGCAGACACGATGTGCGCCGTATGGAGCTGCAGTGTGAGCGAGTGTTTCCTAACGGGAGCGTAAACGCAATCAGCCTTTGGGGCAACGTTCTTGATCGAGAACAAGGACACCCGTCGGAAACAGGGCGAGAAGTTAAAACCCACTTGAGCTCGGCGGTTTTCGCCAGTTGAACAAGTTCGTGCGCCCAGTCACCGGTGGCGACGAGGGGGGGCGGCTTTTGCTGTGCGGTCGTCGTCGTCGTAGCATGAGGGGCGACGGTACTTGGACCCGCGGAGAGGGACCCCATCAACGAGGTCTGTCCATAGTCAGGGGGTGCGGTCGCCGAAAACTGCTGATACATCGATCCACTGAAGCACTTTTGAAAAATACACAGACAAGTGAATACAGTTCCTGGGGTCTCTTCTCCCTGCACAACAACACCCAAGACTCCGTGCACCCTCAACCCGACTTGTTTACGTCTGTTAGGATCCAAAGCGCCTGAGATCTTTCACGATGAGCGTCCTCAGACCGTTCATGGCCACGGACATGTTCAAGTTCAACAACATGTGAGTCCTTTGTAGTTCCCATCTGACCCCTCACCCACCCCTCACAGTAACTTGGACGTCTGGACCGAGACCGTATGTCATATCGCGCGCCCGGTCCGTCCACCTCTCGACTGACAGATCGTGGCGCAGTATGGCATCAGCTTCTACCTTTCCTACCTCTCACGCTGGCCCGACCTATGCTGCATACAAGAAGCACCGAGCGGCCGCATGATGGGCTACAGTACGCGCGCTTCCCCGCACATATCTGAGATCACAACAGATCCCGTTTTCGTACAGTTCTCGGAAAGGCAGAGGGCTCATCGACCGAGTGGCACGGACACATCACCGCGCTCACCGTAGCCCCAGAGTATCGGCGCCTCTCCCTCGCACGCAACCTCGTCAGCCACCTCGAACTCGTATCCGACGAAACCTACAAGGGGTTCTTCGTGGATCTCTACGTCCGCTGCAACAACGCCCTCGCGATAAGCATGTACGAGGGATTCGGATATAGCGTATATCGCCGAGTCAGAGAGTATTATGGTCAACTTGGCATCGGCAAAGGTGGCAAGGACGACGAGGACGCGTTTGGTCAGTCCAGATCCGTCCCCCTTCCGAATCACGGCCATCGGGCCAACTCAGCTTCTTTGCAGACATGCGCAAACCCCTTTCAAGGGATCCACTGAGACGCTCTGTGCGAAGCAACGGACGCGAGGTTATTGTTAATGCAAACACTGTATCGTAACAACGGGGCTTCAACGTGCTTAATCAATCGAGACTCTTATCACACATTGCATTCCGATACCTAGATACTCAACGGAGGCGGATCATCAGGACCGAGAGCAACAAGTTCTTCATCATAGAATTTCATCAGAGCAACCTCGTCGGAGCAAAATTCCTGCAGCTTAGCCCGAATCTCATCGGCATCAGCTGTAGGTCGATCCCTGCTCTTCATCGCCGCGCCCATCCGGCCAGCTCCCATGAGGCGGTTCGTCAAGAAGAGGAATCCCTGTGAGCCCCCCAACACCTGCACGAACGCGACTCCTGATCGGTGAACGAACTGCGAGTTCTTGAACGGAGCCCGACGATAGGAGTAGACCACGTCCACGTCCTTGGGGTACATATTCATCGCTTCCACGTCGATGATGAACCCAAATCGCCTCAAAAGTGCGTATTCGAAATAGTGTGTCGGCTGTGAATATTCCGGTATTCTTTTCTCGAGGTCAGGGACGACCGGAGGAGGGATGGCCAAGCGTAACGGGAAGCACGATTGGAACGCGTTTCGTTCCCGGACGTCGCTGATTTCGGTCACGAATGCCTCTACCAACTTCAGCCCGTATCTCTCAATCGCCCTGCTCCATTGGCGGAGCGTGTCTTCGATGCACCGGGCGGTAGACCCGATCCACTGAAGCTCGAAATGGAAGACTGTCCCCGGATTCTGTATGAGGTCATAGTGCAAAATGACAGACTCTGCCTGGTCGCTTTTCTGGTGCAACAGGGTCCGTTGTCAGTAGCGTGGCAGGAAAGCTCAAAGGCGTCCTCCCACCTTTCCAGGGTCAACGTCAATAATCATGCTCTGCGTGAGGATCACGCGTTTCCTCGTCCGCTTCGGACTCACTCCACTTGCCTTGCCTTGGCTGGACGGGTAATGATTACGTCCAATCAGGCTATCCTCGTGCTGCGTGTGGCGACTGGCTTTGAACCATCCTCTAGAAGGCGTGCTCATCGTCACGTACTCCCCGCTGAGCTGGTAAAAGTAATGGCTGAAACGTGTTTGGTTCACCAAACTTCGTAGCCTCAAACGCACCGCCACTCACCCGTCCAGGAAACCGTGGCGTCCAGTGCAATGGATAAAGAGACCTTGATCGAGCAGTTTCGTCCCCCACTCCACCCCTTGTTCTCTCGAAGACACATCCCTGAATTCTCGCACAAGCCAAGAGACGAAGTCGAATCCGGTGAACGAGTCTGGGTACTTCTTTCGATGCCAGCGATGGAGCTTGATCGACACGCCGTCGTCGTCCCGCATCGCTTTGGCGATAGCGGATAGAGACATGTCCCCAATCTCGCGCTCGCTCTTCATCTTCTTCTTGAGAGGACCGGCCGCGTGTATCTCGTCGAGCTGCGACATCAGCGAGTCGTCCTGGACCGAATAGGCTGGGTTGAACGTCGTGGGCAGGAACCTGACCGGCGGGAGCTGTTGTCCGCGTTCGTCTGGCGCCTGCCAGCGCGCCTTGGTGAAGATCTCCGCTAGCTTGTCGATGCCCATGAGCCGAATCTCTTCTTCGTTCAACTTCTCTCCGCTGGGTCCGCTGGGAATCTCGGGTGCGTCGGAGGACGGAATGACAACGAATCTCGTGCGCCAATAACGCAGCGACTCGTTGAACTGGTGCTCATAGCCTGCCACCAGCATGTCCAGCCTTTTTAAAAATTTCGAATTGAACAAACATCGCCTCCCAGTTCGTATAGTACCGCGCGCTCACCTGTTCCACCCATAATTCTCTAGTCCGTGCGACACGAACTTGGTTTTGAGTTCCGTGTACCCGACGCCCAGCTTGGGCCAGATCAAGCACTCGTAGTCAAAGGGTTGCGTTGGAGGCATCCTGCGAACATACCGACGAACCTGGATCGCTTCTCCGGTGTAGGATATCAGATGTATTTCGTTGCTCATGCTCAGATACACGGGGTCCCTGGTAGAGTTGAGAACTTCGGCTGCGCCGCCCGGCTTGGGCGCAGCGTCTTCCTCGCTCACGAAAGACTTGGGACGTTGCAACGCAGACCTGTCGTCCGACGCGTTCTGGGAGCGGAGTACGAACTGGAAACCCTGGGCAAGTCGGACGGCAACCATGCCTCGCATCACGACCAGCGCCCAAGCACGACGGATTTCGTCCACCGTGCCCTGTACGCTCGGCGGCTTGACCAGGAACGAACGCATCTCGGTGGGATCCACCACAAAGTCGTACGAGAACACATCGTACGAAGATTCCAGCTCTGCACTGCTTGGAAAGTACTCTACCGTGAGCGGGAGGCAGGAGGGAGTGACCATCGATTTCCACTTGACCTCGTGCTTGTATATCGGGTTGGGGAAGATGTGCTCCCAGCGGCGGGCGAGCGAGGATTGTGTGTACGACACCGCAAACTGGGGACGTGAAGGGTTCGTGCGGGAACTCGACTGTGGTGACGAGGAGGCCAGCGGTATGTTGAGCGATGTGAGCGTGGTGCCACGACGTTTGCCGAACGTCGGTTCGTCACGGGGTGGAGTGCTCAGGGGTGAGTACCGTGACATAGAGCCACGGTGGGGAATCGTTATCGGCGGTTCTTCCTCGTACGTGCGGCTCAGGGTCGTCCTACCAGAGGCAGTCTGGATGATAGCCATCGGTTGAGGTGAACGTGAGATGGAAGCAGATGGCGTCACTGGTCTATTGGGAGCGATGGATACACGAACGGATGGGGTGGGCGTGGTGGGCGTGGCGGTATGTGTCGGAGTGATCGGCGATGGCTGTGATTCAGCTGCCAAGTTGCTACGGAAGGGATTATAGAGCCAAGAAGGAGCAAGCTTCGCGAGCCGCGAGGTCGCGGAGGGTGGAGTAACGTTGTTGGCGGTCACAGAAGCTGATGCGACGGTAGATACGGAGCGACCAGACTTGATGGAGGATTGAGACGGTGAAGTACTCAATCCGGTGACGGAAGGTACCGGACCATCTTCGTTACCTTCAGGCGGCAGTTCCAAGATGATTCGACGCGGGCTTTCCTCGATTGGCAGGAAACGGGTGGAAACGATGGAGCTGCGGTGTGAAGTCATGCCACGCCTTTCGGTAATAGTAGACGAGCGATAAGACGAAGGTATCACTGTGCTGCTCGTACTCGATGCAAACGAAGTCCGAGTGCTGACCGGGGGTCTATTATCCTTCTTGGGTGAAAAGAGGTCCAAGTCTGCTTGTTCCGCCTCAGCCGCCGACGGAGCCCTGTCCTCGTTGAACGAATCTCGAGGAGTTACTAGCAAGTCTCGGAATTCGGGCAAGAAAGGAACCTCAATGGTCGCAAGGACGTCATGTTCCAACAGTCCGAGCATCTGTATTTCGTGCATTTTAGCTCTTGCGACGAACCTGGAAGGATCCAGACGTCAACGTGGTTTGAAAAAGTTGGTTGCTCTGAAGACTAACCTATCCTTCCGAAACGGCAAGTCCACTTGCTTGTCCCAGAACGTGACACCGATCCAAAACGGCTCCCACCAAAACGTCGTCTTTGGCCGCGTCGTCGCATCGCTAGGTATCTCATCACCACCCCATAGCGGATCGAGGTCACGAGCGTTGTGTTTCCCGTCTCTGTCAACCCTAGGTTCGTCTCCTTGAAAGCTGAAGATGGGGCTCTGATGCAACGGAGCTTTTGTAAGACAAACGAGGTCAAGTCCAAACCCTTGATCCAGCATTCTGGTGGTCGTCAAACGCAAGAGCTGTTTGGATACACGAAAGTACCCAGTTCCAGGAGTTATCATGATCGTCGAGACGCCGGTCGACGAGAGAGAACGGTCGATATAATGGGTCTCGTTGGGATTGAGGCCCAAGTTAAGCGCTTCGAGAATGGGGCCATCATGAGCATAAGATATTTGTCCCACTAAGCGAGCTTGGTCAGGCTTGGTGTACTCCATGGAAGCTTGGTGATAGTGGTGCGCGAGGAGAATGTCCCGTTGAAAGGCCCAGAAGGAATCCTTCAGGAGAAACAGAGTTGGCTTCCAGTCATTGATGACTTCCAGGTCCGTGATGATCTTGAAAAAGTCCTTATACCACCTTCCGTCCTCGTCGAGACGCAAGGGTCCAGCTGCGTACTCCAGTTCCGTCGTGTCATAGTGGACTCTGGATATCAAGACGATCGTGACGGTGTGATCTGTGCCCGCTTCTCGCCATTTCGAGAAAAGTGTCGGAAGAAAGGAATGGACGATCTTTTCGTAGTAACGCTCGCCGTCCCCAGCAAATTGCCAGAGCTCGCGACAAACTTGGATAAATATCGTGACCTTGGCCGACAAGGACCTATAGATTGTCTTGGTTCTTGGCGTGACGTAGCCTGAGGACACCTGAGATAGAAAATGTTAGCAGAACAAATGGGGGGGTTACTGGTCTCACCAGTTTGCCCTTGATATAGATGCCCTGAACCTTGGCGGCGATCACGCCGATGAAAGAAATATCCTGATCGACAAAAACACATCGACCGACTAGATGTTTACCGAGCCTCCACATCTCGTTGCGACCCAGGTACTGGTCAGCAAAAGAGAACTCGACGTAGTCAGCCGAATAACTATCCTTGTCTACCTAAACACTTGTGAGTAAACGATGCAGGCGCAGTCCAACTGAATCAGTGGTATACCTTGGTCACCGTGACCTCGGTGTTGTTTTTCATGCCGAATGCGTCGGCGACATTTCTGGGTAATGAAATCTGAAATAAATGGATATGAGTCGGGATGGACAACGTCAACGATCGTAAAGGGATCTACCTGAAGGTTCGGTTTTGGGCAGCCTTCGTCTTTGGGGACGGTGAAGAGATAACCAGAGGACTCCCCGGACTGGGTTACACGCAAGAAATCTCCCTCTGCAACTCCGGACCACCAGGACTGGTTGAAGATGACTGTTGGTGACTCCTTTGGGTCATGGACCCAAGTGTTGAGAACCTTTGAATCGCCTAACTTCAGCGGAACACCGGGTGTGCTAGGTTGCATTCTAGCGAGAGACTGAGCGGTGTTTGAACGTTTGCGAGCATACTGAAGAACAGGCTGAGACTGGGCGTCGGGACGGACAGTGCTCATCACATGGACGGAACTTGCAAGGTTCACTGGTTGCGACGGAAGCAATTGATTCAATGTAGTCAGGGACGAAATAGACATTTCTTATTTTTCTACTACGAGTCACCACCACCACTGGAGGCTGCAGTTCTCTTCTGCGACGCTGGGCGGTAGTACGAACTAGTTGTTTCTCGAACTTCACTTCACTTCACTTTCCTTATACCTCACGCTCTTTTTCACTCGATATGTCATCAAGCCTACCCCTCCTCAACGTCCATGAAATCCACGAGGTTTCCGTCCTCGTTTCTGCGTCAGAATCGTCACCCGACTCAGGCTCTTCCATTGGCACGGGTTCGCCCACATTGCTGATTTCCGAACGCGACGTCCGTTCGTCCTTCTGTTCCTCCAACGGCACTCCCACCGTGAAGTTCGCGCCTCTGCCGCAAATTCATGCCAAGAGGAAGCGGTCCCTGGTTCCCTTGGGCGTATCTGCGCGTTCGCGCCGCAAACAAATTATCCAGGAGGAATGTGGATCATTGACGTGGTCCCCAGACCCTGACGTGCCGGATACAATGGAGGATCCAATTATCATGTTGGCAAAGTTTGTAAAGAAGACGGGTCAAACGCTCTGGCGGAGACTGAAGAAAAGGAACAAGGCTGGTCCACAGGGCAATGAAGTGTCAAATCATGCCGAGTTTATCATGGACATCAGGCCCATTATGCAGTCAGGTGTTGGTGTGGCGCTGGCAGGCGAGAAGGGTCATCGCATGCCGAATGGCGCGGGTGCGGAGGTTAAGCGCAGAGCTACTTGGTCATCTTCAAACGAGCGCGGGACGCTCAGCCAGGAGACCCAGGACTTGAGGGCGAAGCGAAGCAGCACTGGCGATTTGCCCGGTTTTCTGTTCTTTGGTTCATTGTCGCGGTAGCATACTACATACTACTATACTTTTTGACATTTGAGCATTTGCAGTGCCTCCGAGTCCGAGCGGGCCGCCGAAGCCGAGTCCGCGGCTGTCCGTCTTGCTCGGGTCATTAACTCTTTCTTTCTTTCTTTCTTTCCTTCCTTCTTTCTGTTACCGTGTCTGGATATCCCTACCTCTACATACCCCCTGCTGCTCTCTGTTCTAGCTTACCATGACAAGTTGTACGCCAACTCCTACCGCTACCTTGTATAGCCTTGTCACCACCTACACTCCCTCAACCTCGTACTCTAATGTTCCTCAGGGCCAGGTGTCCACCAACGTACAGGAATCATGCATCGCTTCAGGAACCATCAGTGGCTCGTCTGTTGGTTGTATATCGAGCACACTGATCACACAAATAACTACGATCGGAGGTCAGTGTCGTTTTCTTTCAGTGTGTCCTAGCTTTGTGTCGCCTCGCATCTGACATTCGTCAGGTGGTGGCCAAGTGCAAACACCGATCGTAGTGAGCGTCCCAGTCACAGAATCACTGCCAACCCAGACTTTGTTTTCTTCGTGCACTGTCAAAGGAGGCGACTCTTTGGATTCATCTTCGCAATCATCTTCGCAAACTCCTACCGTTATAACCACTTCCGTGCTTACTCAGAGTACCCCACCGCCATCTACAGTGGTCTTAGAGACCACCACCACGCTTTCAGATGGCTCGGTTGTGCAGACTTCTCTCACAGTGGTTACAACACCTTCCGTCGTCTCCATCTACGTGCCCACTACTTCTGTTGTCAGCCCTACTGTCCAAAGCAATTCTTCACAAGGCAAGGGAACGAACATTGCGCCTATTATCGGAGGTGTATTCGGTGGGTTAGTTGGATTGGCGGTGATCGTAGGATCTCTCTGGTGGTTATGGTAAGATGTTTATCCCTTGTGCTTTGGACGTTTACTGATGATATCTCACAGTCGGAGGCGTCGAAGATGGGATGACATCTTTGAAAAGGAAGAAAATGACGATATATGGGCGTCGAGTACAACCCAGCGCCGTCCGCGTGGTCGTGGCGTCGATTCGCCTGCCGAGCCCAGGCCTTACCAATACGGGCTTGTCGGGCACGTTGTTCCTCCAGCCGCGGCTGGGGGAACGCTGAAGTCGTCTCGCTATGGATCTACCGGCGAACTATCAGGTGCACACAGCCGCCAAACGTCGCTGTCGGCAACGCCATTATTACAAGGTTCTCGATCTTCAAGGCCTTCTACCTCCACATCGATTCATACCCAACTCGGACCGAGGGTGCGGAGCATCGCTGCCAGTATTGAATTGGAACCACGTTCATTATCCATGGCCTCGTATTCAAGTAACACGGGGGCTCTGCTAGATGGCAATCAATCGCCACCTGCGCTACTTGGCAATTGGACACCAAATACGGACGACATAGCGGTCCTTGATCCATTGGATCGTGCTGGGAGCCTTGTCTCCACTGAAGAAAGACGTATCTTGCAGATCGTCAACGACGGACCCCTTTCACCGACGGCACGGGATACCGACGGTGCGCGTCACGGTCGAACCACTTCAGAAGTGTCGTCGGATGTCATCATGCACACAGACGGAGGTCGTGTCACTGAGCCGGACGTAAATCCGCCTGCTTACTCGCGCTAGGTGGGCCCTGACGAAAAGTGGGCATCGTCCCACGTCACGACTGATCACGAATGCACACAACTGTTTTATACCATGGACTAGGTTGGTTTCAGATATGCTCTTTGGTCACAAGCAAAGTCTATACTTTACGGACAGTAGTATACAGGACACTCTTTTACTTACTTGGTTTAGGTACTGACGGTAGAATTTATTTTGCGGTAATACAACCATTGTGTTGTGCTTTGATGGTGACGAGAACAATAGACATGTGTTGTTACGTAAAAGGTGGGTAAGAATTATTGTTCTCTGGTGGTCGTCACCGATATAAATTCTTTGACCAGACATGGCAGGTAACTCATCTCTCACCTTCCTTTCAAGCTTTTCGGTGCTGGCTCACCTCCTCCTCTGTACAGTCAGTCCTTGTATCTCATCATGGCAGCGCCTCTTCGTACATGTGCGTAGATCTCATGTCTACCTCATACTTTACTCATCTCTACTCCAGACATCTTCTTTGGTCTCAATGTGGTCCGGGTACTGAGTATCGTGTCCCTCCTCCTCGTCTTCGCGAGCAGTATCCTTGTCATGGTCACCGACATAGAGGCGGTGAACAACTACGAGTCCACCAAGCAGAGCAGCAACACTACCAGTCTCGTCGAATGCGAATACATAGAGTACGTGCCCAGCCAACACTTGCCGTCACATCCTCACGCTTTGCACAGAGACAGCACTGTGCCAAATCAGATTGGTGGTCTTTTCTGGGCGGTCATAAATCGCCTCTTCATTATATTTCAAGTCATCACCCTCATTTTGTCCGAAGTTGGCTGGCCTGCCGCATTCTTTGATCGCTTCTTCCCCGTGTTGGGCTCTCAATTTGGTCTCGGCGCGTTGGGCATATTCCAGGGGCTGTAAGTCTTCCATTATCGTGTCTGAAAGGGCAGCATCTCATTTCCGCTCAGGATCGGAGCTTCTGTTCTTTCACAACACGTTGACGACTTCACCCTCGTTGCTGCCTTCTTCCTCTTTGTCATCGGCTGCCTCAACATGCTCCTTGGTCTTGTCTTCCGCCAGTCGGCAAAGCAAAGACGCTCCATCAGGGCATGGCGCGCTGGGTTTGAGGACACACTTCCCACTCACTTGTCTCCTGCTACGAGCCTTGACCGCTCCACTACTTCAGCATCAGGACGGACCTATGCTTCTTCCACCGAATGCGAAGAGAAGAGTAGTGACCTCCCCGACTATGCTCCCTCGGGGGGTGCGAGCCGTGCTGGATACGGTTTTGGGCGTCAGGGTGAGAAGGCTGCGGGTTTGAGAGGTTCGTTGTCACCACTACCCGTCAATCTCGCGAGAATAATCATGTCTTTTAGGTTTCCTCATCTCCAAACCCCTGGAATCGCTGCCGCGCTACGCTACTCACCCAACTGCCACCTCTCGCCCACCGTCGCCGCTTGTTGACCCCGAGCGACGCTTCGAATCGAGTACCACTGCCTTATAATACCACTTCTAAAATCATTGACTGATTACGATTAACGGATAACCCTGCACGGACTCTGATGATGGCACATATACGAGCACTCCGGAAGGACCCTACTTTGGACATTCCGACCTAACATATATGACTAAATATTCCGTGTCAATGTAGTGTCTTGTACTGCTCAGCGGGCACGACATGATGTGTAGCATTAGAATAGCAACTAACGTGATACCAATTCATCTCGCATCGTTACAATGTAAGAATGCTATTCTTCAGAGTCAGATACTTCCATATCAACTACTGCTGTATCCTCGATGTCAACAGTGCCTTCGAACTTCGAAGTATATGAAGACGGATTCGGTGCAGCCGGTAGCGGCGGAGGCGTAGTCCGCGGTGGAGAGGGAACAAAGTCCTCAACAACGTCATTCACACCCCAACAATTCGGAGCACCGAAGGCACCGGGCAGTCTCCATGGCGGCGGTGGTTGGGGGTTGTTTGTATTCAATCCACCGGAGAGTATGGATTCCCATAGCGTCCGTCTTTCCGAAGTGAATGTAGCACTCACCCGGGAAGGTGACGGTGCTAGCTTGTCGAGGGGTGTGGCTCTGTAAATAGAGAGGGCAGAAGAAAAATAGGTATTTGGGTATGTGGCCCATCGCACCGGTTCAGCGTCGAAGGAAGTGCTCGAGGAACTCGATGGTGACGGAGAACCTCGCAAGCTGAACAATTTTAGGTCAACTACTTCGTCGTCCTCGAAGATGGTGAATGGTTCCCATTCTGAAGCAACTTCCTCCTCGCCTCCAAGGATACGGGAATAAACCAACTGCCTCGGGTCTCGACAGCCGACCCACCCAGGAGGGTAGCCCCAGCATGCCATGTTACGGAGCCATTCGACGGCATTTCCCGGATCACCCTCTTCCAATCCGAGGGCGTGTCGCAGAAGGGGACCGCGTATCACACCGGGCTGGAAGGATCTAAGCCACTCAAGCCGTTGTTGTTTCCATCCTTCGGCTACGTGGAAGCGTGTAATTTCTTGTGCGGGGAGATCAGGATGGAGAAAGTGGAAGAGCTGGCGAGATAAGGAGACCACCTGTCGGTCGAAAGGCTCCGAGCACGACGCAACGGCGTGGTCGGGAGAACCACAATTGAAGCAGAGTCTATCTTGCCGTGTGGATGGAAGTAATTCATCATCATCATCTTCTTCTTCTCCCAGCGGAATGCCAGAAATTCTGTCGTACAGGCAAGGACGTGATTGTGGGAGTGATGGTAACGGAGTAGAAGGGGATATAGAAGCAGTCGTATCGAAAATGAAGCAGTCGTCAGGATCTGCGACTATTGCGTCGATTGTTCGGACTCCTCGCGTTGCCTCAACGCCTCGAGCACTGAGGATGCATCCCACCGACCCTTGGCTATCTCCTTCCCGTCGAGATGGAGGGCGGGTATCCAGTAGACGTATCTCTTCTTCCACTTTTCCTGACCCTTTTCGTGGATGTTGATGACTTCCAGGTTGAACTCCCGCTGGGCACATTCGATGAGTTCGAAGGTTCAGGTGGCGGCGAAGGGCTCACTGACCTGTTTCTTGACTTTGGCTAGTTCTGCCTTGGCAATCTGGACATTTTTGTTGATCACTGGACGTAAAATTCTGCGCAGCACCCACCTCACAGAGAGAGCACTGTGGACCTGAGAAAAGAGTCAGACGTGCGATCCTCGGAGCTGCCATCCTTCTGAGCTGTGAGGTGTGGCTGTGACGAGTACATAACCGGCTTGATTTTGCCGGTTTGATTCCGTGCGAGGCTTGAACTTGGTAGTCGATGTTCCGCCGCTCGTCCGCGCCCGTTCACGCTCAATGAACCGCTGGAATGTCCACTCAAGAACCAGCTTGGCGGAAGAGAAGCAAGTTTATTTTCTCCGTCCATGTTCCTTCCCACTGACCCTTCCTAGCACGGCCGTGTCCGTTTTTCTCTCAAGGACGATGTCTCTTTGCAGACTCGTGCAATTTTCTTCACGATATTAAAGTGAGGAGCGTCGTCCATCAGCCCCTACTCAGGACTACCCAGGTCAAACAGCCTTCCAAGCCCTTTTTCGATCTTCCTTCCGTCGTCGTTGACTCTGCCAGCCCCCGTTCGGTCAGCCAATCAAGTTCACAGAATTCACCAGACTCTATCAAAGACTCGTCGCGCTATTCAGGTTTATTGTCCGTGCTTTCCGACGTCATTGGCCCTCCTCCCAACACGCCCATCATCTCCGAAGACGCCATTCAGCGGTCCCGAAGTGCAGCCGCTTCCAGCAGTGCGGACCAGTCTTTGGTTCTTCAGTCCGATGAATCTGAAGATACTCTGGTTGATCCATTCGGGGGACGAATGGATGTTGCATTGCCTGAAGTGGTTGGTCAGCTATTCGCTGAGTTCCAGCCAGTTCCTGATGGTGGGGAACTCCCCGATGGGGACACCACATCATATCTCGTGGAGGATACTACGGTAAACATCGAAGCAGGGTCGGAAGCCGACAAAGACTATGTCGACGACGACGACGGTTCTGCCGTGGTGATGCCAGACAGACAATCTACCTTTTCGTCATTCACTGGCGTGTCGCTGTTAGCGTCTCCGCGCAACAATTTCTTTGGGGACTCTTCTGTCGCTAACCCAATTGAGGATGGTGCGGCTGACCTGCTGTCTCCCGTTCATCTCTTCGCCACGCTCCGGCCAATATCTATTCCGTCATCGGGTTCTAGGCTGAAAAGAGGGGATTCAATCGATTCAGGATACGCTGATGGAGACAGCTGGGTCGGCCCTCTTCCGTTTCCGTGTTCCCCTCCAAGAAGTTTTAGGTCGTCGATGACATTTCCATCTCACTCGCGAGGTACATCAAGCTTTTCTTTTGCGCTAGAGGGTAGGAGAATATCATACGATATCAGTGCTTTGCGTCCATCCTCGCATCGCCCCATTGAGGTCATCAATGAGGTCGAGTCTAACGGGAGTTCGGAGGACAATGAGGATGTTGCATCTGCTATTTTGGCTGTCTACGATACGTCGCCTTCGGAAGAACCTGGAGAAAGCGAAATCCGTGATACTTTTCAGGTGAATGTCACTGAGAAGGCCGAAGAAGACGATGTGCCATTGGAGGTTCCTACAGTCATGCGTAGCCCGCGGCGGTTTTTTTCGGATCATCTCCATCCGACATGGGAACACGACCTAGATTCATGCAATCAGCCTTCCTTCGTTTCCGATGACAACCTGTCCTTCAGGACCGCGCTTTCAACGCAGCCTTCCTGTGAAAGCCTGAGCGATGTCTTCAAGGTATCACTCACCAAGCAGGATTCCCTCCTTTCGTCCGCCTCGACGTGTACTACTCCTAACACTTCGATACTCTCGCAGTACGATGATGCGAGCGAACAGCCTATTGTTGGCTCATATGAGTCCGAATTATTTTTCTCCGTTGCAACATCAAATGCGCCCGCAACGCACTCGCAGACAAATCCTGCCGTCTCGGACGTCGTTACTGGTGCTGATGATCCTCAGGCACTCGCGAACGCCCCTTCCACACAGGAACCCCAGTCCGTTGATTTTCAAATTGATCGACGCTTTCTCACATCTACGGTTCCTGACCCTTTTGACACCGATGGTATTCCGGGGGTTTCTCCAGAGAAGGTTGACACGCCACAAGAACGTTTATTTGCTGCTCTTCATCCCGATAGCCACTTCCCGAAACCGAGCCCCTCAACGGAGATTTCTTATCTATCTGATGATCCTGGATACGATGGTCCAACTGCTAGTGAGGTTCTGGAAGTCGCTTCACAGACCGTCGTCGTGCGGAGATGCACGTCCGACTCCCCGTGCCCCGATGAACGATCATTAGAGCCGAGCCCATCAACGAAAGGTTCTTGCGGATCGATTTTGGCAAAGGACGCCTTTGGCCATCCCCTCCGAGACGTGGATGGAACAGATATTGGGCTTCCTGCGGATGCTGTTCCCGCGCGCGAACACACTTCTCGTTTTGAGCAGCACCTTCCGAAATCGAGCCTCAGCACTTCTAGTCTCCCAGAACCATCGTTCACCTCCCTACCCGGTCACCCCACGGAACATGCCACGGCTGAGGGTGATCATGATCAGAGTCTGGTTGCGGAGAATAGCCTGGGATCCGATGGAGTCACATCAACATTCGAAACGGGGTGTGACAGTTTCACTCAACGGTTGTCGTTCCCCCTTCCCCCTCCTTTTCTGCCAGATGAGTTTATCGAACACTCCACCATCGACGGTGGAATAAACGAATCTGTTTTATCCGACGCAGCTGTATTGGATCTCAAAGAAAGAGAGTTGACGATTGAAGAAGTGCAAAGGATACGCTCGGGCTCCGACCTGACGGAGAAGGAAAGGCCAAGTCGAGTCTCATCGGCGGCGTCTTCTGATTCTGATGCTGGTACCAAGTTTACTTCCCGAAGGAGTCGGGCCGCTTCCGATATCACTCTGAAGGGAAAGTCAGATACTACCATGACTCCAGGGCACTCGAGGTCGCCGCCACTAGCACTGGAGCAGCTGGGTCCATCTGATTCCGTGCAAGAGCTTTACGACCAGTATTTCGACGATGGTACTTCCGAGCATGATTTGAAGCTTTCTAGCCCCCCGAGTAAGGATACTGCACTTCTTGATGTACCCACTCGCGCGGAGGAATTTTCTCAAGATGTTCGCCCCCAATCATCGAATCTCACACCTCACGCTGCCCGAGAGGAATCTTATCCGTGTTGTGACGGCAAGTTAGGCACATCCGGGACAAATTCCTCGCGATCCGAAACTGTCCTCCGTCCTCTTTTGACTGGTCGCGCATCGTTCCTGTTTCCTTCCCCTGCTGAATTAGCTCCGAGTGCCAATGTCGTCAACGTCACAGCATCCTCCCTCGCACCCCCGTCTACTCGATTGCAGGTTAGGGAGATCGGGAGTACTATGGTTCCACTAGGATTTCGTCGCCACAAACCGCAAGTATGTGGACGATTTTGTTTAAACGACCTTCATACTCACTTCCTACATAGCCTCGACCGACACAGTCATCACGGATATCGTCGCGGCCATTGTCCAATGTGCTCCCCGTATCCGAGCTGCGAGAAGTACTGCGTATCCGAACGGATATAATGCGAGAGGAGTTGCCTTCCGGATGTTCTTCTGCAACTCAAGCTTCCTGCACATCACTATCACCTTTGCCCGCCCAATCAATGTCTGCTCCCCCCTCAACTGGCCTGAAACAGCTCCGCCTTGTCAGTGATTTACTTCTAACAGCTTTATGTGCTCCACTGATCGTCCCCAAGTCCACCATCGTTAATAAGAGATCTTCCATATTATCTGCTCATTCATCAAGCATTGCATCTAGCATTTTGTCATGCAAGTACCCTCTAATTTATGCCTCATTTTCATTTTCAATTTTAATTAATATCATTCACAGCGGACCGTATATCCAACTCACCCACACCGCAATCTCCCAGTGTATCATCTGTTACTTCGTTTTCACATAATTCACAGGCATGTCAGTTACTTTTCCTTATAAAACCAACTGACCGATCGGCGGTAGCTTTCGTCCTCGTGTGAACACATACCCGAGCAAATACATCATACCCTCAAGCGATCCATCTCTAGGTCACCCATCCCGCAAGCCACCGATGATGTTTTCTTTGCATCACAGCGTTTGAGTCGGCGCGATTCACGATCCATCTCTGCACCTGTTCAACAGCCAAAGCCTTGGCGTTTATCACATTATCGAGCAGGCTCTCGAGATTTCACCCCAGCCGATAGTACCCGCCAATTTTCTAGGAGAGCCTCGATGCTAAACCTTTCTTACTCTGTGAGCGAGCAACTGGAGACCGACGAAGGTGATTCTACTACATCGCATTCCATCCAGTCCCTACGAGCAAGTGACTGGACACATGACACCTCTGTACACCTAGCGCCAGTTCACGCCATCGCTACACCCAAGCCCACCCTGCTTTTCGCTATCGCTAGCGACGACGTGAACCAAGTACGCCAGGTACTTGAAAATGGGGAGGCAGGTCCAAACGATTCTGTTGGGCCCCAATCCGCTCTGGCGTTTACCCTTACCAATGACAAGCTGGCGCACAAGCAAGAGATTGTTAAAGCGCTGCTTGCTTATGGTGCAAATCCCTCCGCATTGCGGAATCCGGCTCTGAACCCTCCGCCTCGTATCGAAGACAATGAACCAGGTGTGCCGCCTCCCGAGACCACGCCGGAAGGAATGGATCCAGCTACCAGGTAATTTAGACCGTCCGTTCCATTCACCGGGATATTGAATCGTGGAGAATAGATATTTTGTCGCGCGAGCTGATACAGCCCACACTCGCCGAACTTCGCAGCTCATCTATCGTTCGTTCTTCCGCCCTCTGACTCGGGTTCAATACGATGTCATCGGGCAAGACTGGGCCCTGGAACAATTGTTTCGCATTCTTGGCATGCATTCTCAGAAATTGGCTGTGGCTCCTATTGTTGTTTTGCTATGTGGTAAGTGGCACCACTTGGCGCTCGAAACTGTATGAACTGTGGCATAGGTCCGAGTGGTCATGGAAAGAGCTTGTTGGCGCGGAAGTGTACGTCTGTTTCTGTTGTTAGCCGTTTGGTTTCTGATCACATTGAATAGTTGGATCCCTGCTTGACGTCCCTATTCACACTGTAAATATGACCACTCTCCAATCTGCTCATGACATCTGGCAATCGTATTCTATGAGTCCGTATGAGGTGAGCTGGATCATCTACCACGCTGACAGCAGTAGCGGCTGACAGTGAATCCACAGGAACCATCTTCGTGTACGCTCGCCGAATTTTTGATTGAAAACGAGGAAAAGAGATGTATAGTTGTGTTGGACGTGAGTATGTTTGTTTGATAGGTTGGACAGGGCCCTTATGTAGCATCCCAGGAAATCGAGAAGGTTGAGGATCAGAAGGCTCTTTGGTCTCTCCTGATGCCATGGGAACTGGGTTCGTCTTCAACGTTTCATTCAATGGGTTCCGCTGACTGTCTGACAGGTCGATGTTCTTTGGAGGCGGGGAAGCGCCATGTCGACGCGCGCAATGTCATCTGGCTAGGCACGTCCAACATTGGACATGAGTTGGTTTTTGAATACCACGATAATCGCTCGGAACAAGACAAGCGAATGACTCGCGAGGAGTACCTTGAGTTGACGGGTCTGTTACGACCCCGTGTTTCGGACTGCCTTGGGGTATGTCCAATGTTTCTCGTCGAAAAGGTCGTCTCACGCCTGTTTGACAGCCTTCTTTGGTTTCCCGTGTCACTACAGTTCTTCCCTTTGTGCCTTTCACGCTGAACGAAAAGAAGGCCATTGCCGCGGAGGCCGTTTATGCGCTCGCTAGCGATGCGGCCAAAACGCTGTCTCCTCAAGAGGTGGAGTCTTTGGTCGTGAAAGCTCTGCCGAGCTATCAACCTAGCGAAGGAGCGCGGTCGCTGCACAGAGCTATATCGAATATCCTGGTTGACGTGATATAGCGTTTGCGGTCGGACATCTTGTCATATGGCAGTGTTCGCCGCATCGATTAATAATGTATTTACTGCTACATCTAGGCCCAAGACCAGCCCAAAGCATGCATCGTGGATTCTGATTGATGATGCCGGGTGGTAAAAGGCAACCAGCTCTACGGATGGGCTTGTGTTTCGTGTCATCCGTTTGAGGACATCCATTCGTCCCGCTGGTCCGAAACGACCAAGACTACGGGATCATAAGGTCTCTCGTACAGTTACTGCATATGTAGTCATATGATGAACATAGTAACGCATTGGTTTCGGGTTGATGTTGGAGGTAAAGGCAAACATCAAATCTATTGGACCTTATGCGGATATTGAACGTATTAGTACTAGCCCATCAACGTTTCGATGTCAACAACCCACAGATATGATTTGTTGCCTGCTTTTCGCCTACCATCTAACCTTTCACAATAATGCATACGCTTGCCCCCGGCTTGGTGTAGGCGCAAAGGTAAGTATGCATCATTTGGTTTTTGATCAAGTATTACGAGGTAGTAAAACATACACTCGGACGATCGATCATGCGTATATACCACGTGCACAACCTCAGAATGTGTCCGCGCCCCCACTGGCCCATCACCATCACTGGGTCGAACCTGGACAACCCTGCAGTTGTGATGTATCAAGCGATGAAGCTGTTGCTAGGGTAATGATGTCGAGCGCTACATAGCTTGACACCGGACTCGCATCATGGAACATACAAGGTCTATGTGCCAGGCTCGAGCTCCTCATTTGCATTTGACCGCACGTCACGCGCGTTAGCTCCAGTATTTTCACCAAGTTTTCCGTACGCTCTTTCTCCTCATGAGTTCTCCGAACGTTCTGGCTGGCCAGGAGTCCGCACCGATTTCACAGGCGTCGCAGCCCGTCACCATTCCAACATCCCCTCAATCAAATGCGAACAGCACGGGTGTCTCAACCTCTTCAGCCATCTCGACTGCCTTTTTTCTCTCGCTCTTTGCCCTACTCGCTGCCCTAGGTGTGTGCTCAACATTCTTCAGAGGAGGATCGGATTTACCCACGCCGCGATGAAACAGTCTGTGTCTACTGGATACGAAGGCGCAGGATAACATCCAAGTTGGCAGACGAGGGACCGTCGGAAAAGGAAGCGATCCATGACGTCGAAGCTCTAGCCGCGAGCCTCCCGACCGTCCCCGTCACCCCTGTCGTGGACGTGCGTTGGGCACCCCAGATCCGCTCTATTAGCGGACCGAAGACAGACCAGGACACGGAAAGAAAATCCGCCAGCTTGTTTCCCAAGCGTGCACGGTCGCCTCCCCCGTCCAACTTCAGTAAAGCCCGTAGTTTGTTTCCGGATTCAAGCTATCCCAAATCTGCGCCGGTGCACGTGCTGTCGTTTCTACAACATGAAATGCAGCACTCCAGGGAACTATCGCCCCCGGTGACTCCGTTGGCTGTCGCGGCGAGCGGTATGGAGACTCGGTCTTTGGGAAGACCTGGTTTGGGCTCAAAGAACTAGCGGTTGTCGGAATGGCGATTGGGCCCCGCGGAGGGGGATTCTAGCTTAGTTCTCTGGTTCGATTTGGCCACGGCTTTTCGTCTGCGCTGCCATGACGCGCCATTTCTGCGAGTCTAGCGCTCGCAGTCCTAATTTATCATAAACAGGTTAGAACAAGGTTGATACGCAACGTTCATTTCTTCGTTACTCCAATGTGGCATTGTTCAACTTATTATATCATGGTCGTCGGTCGAGGAGATTCAATGAAGGTGTCAATGGTTGATATTAATTTTCAAGCTTCAGTGGCCACGTGCGTTCTCGGAGCGTCCTGGAATGGATGTCAATTTTGGATGACAAGTGCGTCGAGTATATTACTATGTCCATGATGTATGGTGATAGTCCCGCTTCTATTCCTCTGGGAACTGTGCTTTCCGCCTAAACCTTGCCTGGTCTCGCAGCCACTGCAAATCAAATTAGAACGAAAGTTGGAAAGAGGTGACGACACGTACTTGGCGATATTGATGCAGCGAGCCTATTTTCTCTCCTGTCGGTCCGACAAATGCATCAGAAGGAGACTTGTACGGAAAATCATTAGTTCCACACCGTAATAGTCTGGCACAGGATTATTGGCACTTTGTGCCCTAGGGTCGACACGGTTTTTGACTATATGGTTGTAGAACTCGCGATCTTTTGCTTCTATCAAGGCGATGGTACGACGATGGGTCATTCTCCAGCAAGCGGAACCAATTGCGGGGCCGAGAAGGTATCCAAGACCTCGGAAAGATTGCATACTAGGCATGATGAGTTTATGATGGTCATTTAAAGTGACTCACCCGTGCACGCCATCGTACAAGCCCCATAAAAGAACATGGGATCAATTCCCTTGCACACGACTCATCAGCATCTACCCGACCAAGTCATAAAATTAGAAGTCCACCATGATCGGTTTGCTCGCGTCTGTTTCTAAAGATCCAAAGTATGCGGCTCCACCCACCAGGCCGAGAAGGGAGGAAGGGATAGTGACGGCCTGAAAAGGGGTGGTTCAGCAAGTAGGTAACTTCATGGTAATACGAGCAGTGTACCGTCTCCCATCTGCGTTTGCCGCCTCGAATCTGGAGGTATTCTGGCCATGTTATTCTGCTTTTGGAGGGTTCAGGAATGGTGCTGGAGTTGTGCCGAACAAAACCCGATTTATTGGGTGTGAATCTCGTCGTCGCCGAGAGGCGAATTTTAAGGCCATACGAACGTTTTAACAAGGACGCCGCCATGATGAGGACCTCGCCGAGTTGGGATTCTTTGAATATGCCAAAAACTGAAACAAGCAAGTTTTTCGCACGGCACTCAATCATTCTGCCAAACACCGTCGCGCCCGACTCACGACGACTCCTTATGCAGCTCGCTGACGGGGCACAACGCTTGATTCCATCCACGTACTGTCCGTTTTGCACGGAACATATCGGCTTATCACTCACACAGACGAGAGACTCAGACGCCACCGACGCGTTCTCACTAGGCAACCTTCTGCCATGTGGCACAATCACGGTGTCCGTACATGACGGAGGATCACCATGTCCCGGTGCATCCGACAGTCATCATTGGCACTCATTGCCAGTGCGAAATTTGTCAACGCATCCAGAGGACACACTCTTCCGACAACTCGCCTTTCTTACCGAACATCTATTTCTCAGAGCAACCTGTAAACTCGGGCTCAGTGGGCGCCACATCTTCATAAGGATCTACCTTGTCCCCATCGATTTGCCAAACGTATGTGGACGATTACACCATCGTCCTGAAGCCGTAGTCAAGGAAGCCCGACGTCATATGCACGATGTCGTACCATTGATTGAACAAAACAACGGCTTGTGGGATGCGGACGAGACTTGTCTTGGAGCTCCGCAAAGCCACTTGTTGTCTAGCCAAACCGTCTGTCAAGGTTGATTCCTTCTTCATTGTTGATGCTGATCATCGTCGACAGGATAACCGCACTATGGCGGAGATCTATGGCGAGCTGCCTTCTCCGGATCTGAGCCCGCTGATGAATGAAAAGAATAGCCTATCTTATCGCATTGCTTCTGGTGACATGATATGGGGTCTTAGGACCACCCTGTATGGCTATCAGCGACGCTCAGTCGCTATCATGCTCCACAAGGAGTCGAATACTAGCCCGACCCCGGATCCCACATACATCGCGGTTTCCTGTATGTCGGGCGATCGTTGTTATCTTCAACCTTCAACCATGACCGTATTTCGAGGATGTCCACTGTTTTCCCCACCTCGAGCTGGTATACTGTGCGAAGAACTAGGTTGGTTTCAGTCGAGCACAAAGACACGAAACTGAGCCTTGCCTTAGGAACGGGAAAAACAATTATGATTATAGCTCTCATCCTCGCAACTGCAACTCAGCATGCGGATCCGGAGCAGTCCCCAGTCGACGAGCGACCAGCAATGACACCATTGGCATATGCCCACTTCCCTTCTAGAGAGCATGCCCTTGCTCGGGATAGGGCAGGCTTGGGCCAGAAGGCTATTTTGCAAGTCCCATCTCTTGTTGAAGTCCTTTTGGACTATTTTTCTATGCCAAAAGCCGCTTCAGCTCGTCAAAGATTTGCAGATGAGCTTGAAGCAAGTCACCTGTGGCCGTTAATACAAGCCAATAAACCTTTCTATCACCATTTTGACACCAACTTTCCTGCACAGGTGCTGAGAAGGTCTTGCCGTCGTCTGGTTCCCAATGTACAAGTATCTCCTCGGACTATGTTTCTATCCTCGGCCACCCTTGTAATTGTTCCGTTGACCTTGCTGGGTCAGTGGAAGATTGAGATCGACAAACATTGTTATGACAATGTTCGTTACCTCATTGTCCGTCCATCAATGATTCTTCCTGATGCCAAAAAACTTGCATCAGACTATGAGGTGAGAATGGTGATCTTAAGTTTCGATACTGGACTAATGAGTTCTTAGTTGATTGTTATGAGTGATACTCGTACGTAACATGTATTATGCCTGATGTTGATCTAATAGCCCATAGGTTTTCGCAAAGAATCAAAAAAAGACAAGACAGCGAAACTCAATGCACTGAAACCTTGTGCCTGTCCATCATTGGAGGGGTCTCGTGTTCCAGACTGTTGGTGTCCTGGAGACCCCGATGTTACTCCACTTTTCCAGGTACGGTGGAAAAGGCTGATTATTGATGAAGGCCATACTGTTGGCAACGTGGCCACTGCCATCAACCACTTCGTACGCAAACTCAGCATTCAACACAAATGGATCGTGTCTGGTACCCCAACATCCAACTTACTCGGTTTACAAATGGGTCACACAACCGACGAACAGGAATCTGACCAATATGTTGACCCGGAGGTTGAGTCTGAAGAACTCCTT
Organism: Leccinum uliginosum; assembly: GCA_038091455.1. Classification (NCBI taxonomy): domain Eukaryota; kingdom Fungi; phylum Basidiomycota; class Agaricomycetes; order Boletales; family Boletaceae; genus Leccinum; species Leccinum uliginosum. The sequence goes on from JBBPOM010000035.1 coordinate 32,693, forward strand.
TATCCTGATTCAGACTGTAGCCAGGACGGTAGACCTTGCCATGTACGGGTTTGGGGTAACTACGACAGCCTCAACCTACGTAAACTGGGAGCTATGATTGCAGATTTCATTGCAGTTCCCCAGTTTCGTGCTGACTTGAAGGGTTTTACATTCCATGTTTCAACACCCCTGTGTGATCCACACGGGCCAAGACCTGGTTCTATCAAAATTCTCAGCCAAGTGATGCAAACAGTGATGGTCCGTCACAGGTAAGTTAAGAAATACTATTACTTGCTCGTCTAGTAACATCTAGCCTTTAAGAGTCGAAGACGTCGAAAGTGATGTTTTACTTCCCCCAATCGAACACCAAATAGTCTACATGGATCTGGACAATTACGCTCGAATATCATACAATGCAATGCAAGCTGGCCTCGCAATCAATGCTATTGATTCAATGCGTGAAGGCAAGGTAGGTCGACATAATTGATATTCGTGGTCTCATGTTAAGCTTGACCCAGGATTATATGTTCCACCCGAGTGTACGTCCTGAGACATTTCCATCAAGTCTGAGACTGCTTTTTTTTAACCTTTGACTGAGCCAGAAAGCCAAGGAACTACAGAAGGCCATAGATAAATCGTCACAGTAAGCAATTGAGTAACCTTTCCATCTCACGGTTTTCTGATAGTCATCTCCAGGGGCCTCTTCTGGTTCTCCTCAGATAACTTGTATAATGTCGACGAAATCTGCCGGCTTGCGGAATGTGATTACATGCGTAAAGCGATCGAGCGGATACAGAAGGGGGAGATCAGTCCTCAGGATCTGGATCTCCTACAACAGGCGCTCGAACATGCGTACGGGCAACATTTGTTAAATTGGCACCCGATTGACCAGATATACAGGACTACTGCAGCCAATGACCAGGTTTGGAGAGCCACGCAAGCTGGTCTGAGTGAAGTTCTATTCAAGGTGTCTGGACTCGATCCTGCCATTTCTGAAGCGTGGAACCGAACCGAGCTGCGGGACACCAGTAAAACGACTTGCTTTATGCACCCAGACCGCCTGGTACTTCTGCGTTCGCTTGTACGCAAGAATCCTCTGATCTCACGAGACGAGTTGATTGAAGAGGGTAAAGTCACTGAGTGGAATGAGCAAGTCAAAAGTGCTTCGAAATCCAAGAGCTCACATAAGGCAAACCATGTGAGCCAGACGAAGAAGATGGCGAAAGAGGTGCAAGGGACGATCGAAGTTATGATGAAAAATATCGAGCGAATGAACATATCTGAAGACGAGCTTGAAGAACATCAGGACGGAGGCAGGATCACCCAAGTCACCTCCACTGAAGCGAGCGCAATCCGCGTGACTGGATCTCTACATTTGTCCGGGGTAAAAGTCGGGAATTCACTGTCAACGAAGTTGAACTATATCCTTTCCGAGGTACGTTTGGATGCGCACATCACTGGTATTGATAGTCCATATGCACTGCAGGTTCAGCAATACTCGGCCAAGGAGAAGTTCCTCGTATTCTCGAGTTCTCCCATGACGCTCTTCCAAATTTACGAGGCCTTGTCATTGTTCGAAATCAAGTGTCTACGGTATACCAACGAGGTGGATTACTTGTTAAGAGAACAATGCATCACGACATTCGAAACCTCGGACGTGTACAGAGTTCTTTTGATGGACTTGAAACTTGGTGCTCGAGGCCTGTCAGTGGGTGATGAGCATTGTAACTTCCGATAGCTCATTTCTTCTCTAGCAACTTGATATCGGCCTCCCGGGTTATTTTCTGCGAGCCTGTTTGGCATCCCGACGTTGAGTCACAGGCTATTAAGGTTTGAAACATTCCTGGTGCATTACAACTGTGGACTTATCCGTCTGCCTAGCGTGTTCATCGTATAGGGCAGACAAGACCAGTCACAGGTCGGTGTTTTCATTTGCGAGTATCTGTTACTTAGATTTTCTTCAGTAAAAACCTTAGTTATCCGCTCCACGGCTGAGGAAGCTATGATCTCCCGGAGGCAGTACTTGAGAGGGAGCGACAAGATTCCTAGTAACATGATGGCTGAAAGTGGCATGCGACAGTACCTGCAGGTAAATCACAACGCCTTCTCAATGCAATTGTCACCTGACAGGGATGTAGTACCCCAGTTTCTTGAACGAGTCGACCTCGAGTGACTTGAGCAGTCTGGTGCTGTCGCTCGATGACGATCGAGTGACGTCAGTCAATGTGGAGTCCACAGCGTTCGGGGAAGAGTCTGGCGGTGCAAACTGCCAGTGTATTGATGTCGGACCCGAGTCGGAGATTCCGGTGACCGAACGGTCCGAGGATCGGGCTGGGGATGTAATGGCACGCAAGAGAGCGAGATTCGAGTGAATAGGTTGCTTTTTTCCATGTACAAGCTATGCATAACAACTGTGGAACTTGAGCTTGAGTACTTAACTTTTATGCAAGTTTCAAGGTCATGTGACCGACGCGTCGTTTGCGACGCGGTTGTGCAAGTTATCTGCATCTGATTCTGAACCACCTCCATGCTCGCAATCATCACTCACAACGGTACCAGTCTCATCGACCCGGCTTGTTTCAAGAATCCATCGAGCTCGTTCCCTATTTCCAGTTCTTTGGAATGCTCCACAAACATCTGGTCTTCAGCCAACTCCCAGCTTTACATTGCCCATTCCTCGTCTATCAAAAGATATACGCCATCGGAATGTCTTCTTGAAGAACTTTACCATGGATCTGATACTGTGACATGCTTGGCGATGAGAGACAGAGGCAGCATGCTCTTCTTTGCAGCCGCTAACAACGTGTGGTCACTAGATTGTACCCGCTCACCTGGAGAGGTCCTATCCTCTTTGGAACCTCACAAGGAAACCATCAAACGCATATCAATGTCCAACGATGGCACTCTTCTGGCGTCCGTATCGGCTTCTGCGGTCGTTGTACACAACTTGGCGCTGTCGTCGCACATTCGACTGAGGGGGCTGCCGGATAGAAAGTCCATTACCTGTTGCGTATTCCACCAACATTCTAGGACGAAGCTCTTGTTGGGTGTTGGACGGGATGTTGTTGTATACGACTCGATGAGGCCTTCTGGCTCACTCAAGACCGTTCGAATCCCTGGAGGAGGGGACGTCATGGGTGTCGCGGCTAGTCCATTCAGCAAAACCCTCATCGCTGTTGTCACGTCCAATGGCGACGTGGCACTAGTTGATATAGACAAAGATAACGGGTATGTAAGCCCCCCAAAGACTACTGTGTCCGTCTTAATATCCGTCTAGCATACTGAAAACCGTCAACGTGGAAACTCGTCTTACTTGTTGCGCCTTCACTGCAGAAGGCGCTGCTATATATCTGGGTACTGAAAGCGGCAGACTCTTGATTCTCGATCTAAGGTCACTGGAGAAAGAGCCAAAGTCGTTCACTATCGGGGATGGCAACGCGCCCATCAAGGAGATCAATGTTCAAGTAAGCATTTCTTTCCCGAGGACGATAGCCAAATATTCACATTCACAGGCGAAGTCCAAGTCTCACCTTACTGACACCGTTAGCGTGAGGGCCAAGTCAAGCTCGACTGCAGGTCTAAAATCGTCCCCACAACGTTCTGCGTCCTCGGCACGAGCAGGATTCACTGTTGCTGGCCCTGGGATCAAGTCACCAGAGCGTGTTACGGTTGCGTCAAAGATCCGATGGGGAGGTGGAGTCACACCAAACAGGAAGCTTTTCTCTCCCGCGCGAACGCCACTATCCGAGACCAGAAACATGGCGCTCGGTGCACGGCCAGCGTCTTCGCGTTCTCGTATGCAACTTACCCTTTCTCATATTACTCAGCATCTAACATTGGTTCTTGGTAGCTCTGTCTCATCGTATGAAACCTCTGCGATTACAGAGAGGCAAGGAGCGAGAAGAAACCCGTGTACGGTCACCTTCACTCACATCCAACGAGCCAACAGATGCTAGGCAACACACCAAGCCTACCTCGTTGTACAGGATGGGACAAGACATTGAAAACCTAGGACTCGGACCTGCGCCGGAGTCCATTTCTGGACATTTAGCAACAATGCGAGTCCGGTCAGGTTCCCATGTGAACGGCGGTCCCAGTGACGAAAGTGAACGACCGACAACCCGGTCACGTCGTGTTGTCTCCGAGTCTGTCGAGAGCGCACCCATGAGACGAAAACCCAATTTCATTTCAACTCGCTCATCTCAAAGCAAAGGATCGTCTTCGAGGGTTAATAATGGAGTCATTGCGGACATGCCACGGAAGCAAGAGCGACGATCAGCTACGCCGGACATTAGTGACGATCGCGACTTGTCCTCTCCCGAATTACCACGCGAACCTGTGACACCCATTTCATTGGGGAAGAATGAGGCGAAAGCGCCTTTCGCGAGCGCGATTGGCAGCGGTTTTAGCGTACTTGAACCGAGAAGTCCCGAGGTTGCAAAATGGGCCAGAGGTGAGAGCCGGAAGGGGAAGGGGAAAGAAAAGGCTGTCGAAGGGAAGAAAACTAGGTTTGCCCAAGACCCAGACATCAAAGAGACATCTGTAATCAGCGACGAATCGGAAGACGAGAAGGCCGTGGGTGGGTGGCAAGACGAAGAACGAGAAAAAGAGCTCTCCTTGCAGGTGTCACCCCGTCGCCCCACTGCTCCGCCAATATGGCTTCAATCGCCGCACCGCAAGTCGGCTGCGAATCTAAACATGAACACGACCGCACAGGATTTCTTGCGGAATATTGTTCATGATGTCATGTACGACTTTCAGCGGGACACCAAGGCGGAGATGATGGGTTTACACTTGGACCTTGTCCGAATGGGTAGAGGTTGGAAGCAGGAACTCAGAGAGATAATGGCGGAGTGGAGTGAAGAAATCCGGGAGTTGAAGGCGGAAAACAGGCGATTGAGAGAGGAGAATGAGAGGCTACGCAGAGGTTATTGATTTAGTAGGTTATAGTCACGTGACCGCGACAATGTGCTGCAATGTATACTTGTGTTCGGCTAAGAAGATCACTAGTACTTTCGAACCATGAATCGAGCTTTGGACCCTTCCTCCACTGTCTCTGTCACCGCGCTCGTGTTCTCGGGTGGTGATGTCTGGAATGAAGACGAGCCAGACGCGCACGCGAGTGCAGTTCTGCAGACTCTCGCCCAATCTATGCCAGGACCATCGAGCGCTACCAGTGAGCCAAACGAGCAGGGACGATCAGACGAAGAGCGGAACGTCAGCACATACGTACGCGTCTTCGAAGGTCGTATTCGTTCCTCTCTATATTGCTCGAGCTCACATACTCTCAGACATGATTGGCACTGTTCTCAAGGAAGAGACGCACCTCTTCGACGATGAGGAGTTCGCGCTCTTGACCCTTTTTGCTCATCTTTCATGTATGTCGCTCCATATCGTATATTCATGAATTCTTTTCACGTCGCAAAGATAAAGCACGGTATCTCATGGTCAAGTTACTGCTGAGGAAACAGGAAACCTGGCACCGCCTCGACACTTTAAAGTATGAAAACGAACTTGGCTCCGTTTCAGCCGTAGTTGAAGCGATCGACGAACTGTGCAAAGTAGGTCCCAAGCCATTGGATGTCGTCAAGAAAGAAGAGCCGGAGGCACAAGGAACTGTCCCTCTTATGGTGGGGGAGGGTGCCGCGAATCCCCAACGAGAACACGACATGCCAATGCCGATGGATGTAGAAACTCCTGAGCTCCCAGAAAAGGACAAACCCTTGGCGTTGGCCAGGAATGAACGGGATATGGATCTACAAAGTCTATTGGGATGCTTGAAAGTGGACGAACTCAAGGATATCGCGAAGCAGCTGAAACTCAAGAAGACACAGCAGAAGGTAAGTCTCCATCTTCAAATTTCAAAAAACGATGTTCAGTTGAATGCATCTCTTGCAGAAAGACGACCTAATCAAAGACCTCCTTGGCGCATCATCCTCGCAGTCAACATTGACGGCTTGTGTCTGCAAGGATGGCGTTGCACAAACCAAGGGTCGCAATTTAAAGCAAACCAAATTGACATTTGGAAATTTGAAGTCTCAGAAAGATAGGTTGAAGGAGATTGTCCTTCAACGCATAGGTATGTGCGTCGGAATTTGGGTGACCGTAGCTCATCCTGTCCTGCAGTTAAATGCGTGCGAGTCGATGAAGAATTTTTTGGTGTGATACATCGAGTGAACCTCGTTTATTTTCGAATGTAAGTAATCACCCTTCAATCGGTTTGAGAGGCTCTCATTCGTTCCTCCCAGAACCCAGTATAGTCCCGATATAAACGTTGCGGCGCTGTTAACCCGCTTCGGCAAACGAGCCTACCCCGGCTACGATTACAAACGCACCAGGAATATTTGGCCCTCTCGCCAAGCGCTCATCGATTATGAACGAGTGTTGATTGTCGAATCTAAAGTCGACTCGCTGCTCGCTGGGACTATGCCTCTCTTGGCGGGCAGAACCGCTGGGAGTGAAACTCCTGCCCCAAAATTGTCACCAACCCCCGTTACTCCCGGAAACGTAAATGGTAGCAGAGAGGGAAAAGAGATCGGAGAAGAAAACATGGTACCCGATCTCAAGCCGGATAGTATTCGTGTACGGGGTGCACGCATGGTGAAGGACATTTTTGAGCAAGAGTATCCCCATTGGCAGTATCTCGTGAAGACCAAAGGCGAAGAAAGCGGCCGAGCAAACGGACTAGAACGCTTCCATCATGGTTTGTTTCAATTGGTGTTCGCTTCCTTTTCAAAGCTGGATGTTACTTGCAGGACATGTTCTCACAAGAATCGTCTGCAAAGCATGTGCTGCACTCGGCACACTTGGGGAGTATGAACGGGAACTAGAGGTTCTTGAAGCCCTTCTAGAACAAAAGAGATGGCGAAGAGGGCGACGTGGGAGGTGGCATGACCGGCGAGCACTAATTCTCTCGGTCCATCTTCCAAAGGACGGCGATTACGCGGAACAAGCGTTGGCGGAACGAGCGTTGGATGCAGTTATAGATGGCCTGAAAGACCCTGACACACATATTGGTGAGATTGGCAACACGGATACATTTGTGTGCTAAAAATTCCCAGTCTGCCGTCCGAAACTCCAAAGACGTCTGAAGAGACTAGAAAATAAACTCAAGGTTCCCAACCAAGAACGACACATGTACGACGGCGTCCCCGCGGATGCCAGTGAGGTAGTTTTTGTAGCAGTCCGCCTCAAGCATCGAGTAGCCAGCCTCAAACTTGATTGGACGGGCAGATGCGTCGATACCGATACACCACGGCAAGGAAATCAGGATATCAAACGCTACTATTCACCTGTGGTTAGCTCTGTAAAATCTGAGCCTAGCTCGAGTGTGGCAACCCCATCATCCCGCAAATCGCCGGTGAGGCAATCAGATTACAGTGTCTGTGTTGCAGGGATGTTCACGTTAGTGCAGTCAGATACCCCGAAAGGAAAGACTCTCTGGTTAGGTCGAAATGAAGAGGAACTGACTGTCGAAGCTCTTGCCCTCCAACGATACGAACAGGAAGGTTTCAAGGGGTTCGCATCTCCTTTCACGATGCGTGCGCACTGTCTAATCATTGTTCGTGCAGCATTCACTGTGAAAGTCGAATCGTTACCTTGTTGTTTGGCCTCCTTTTTTGGGACATCATTTTTGAAGCAGTTCCCGGCGCATTCGAAACGCCTTATCAGACTGCCCCTCTCGACATCGCGGAGGATTCGTTCTATCATGCTCGGAAAGATCTCATGGAAGAACGACTCATTGAAATCGAAGCTGGGAGAGGAGCCGAGTTCATTCGAGAGGTCGACGCGAAGCACAGAGCCAGTGGTACTTGGTGCGTTGGTGTTCGGTGGGACCTGCTTGATAGCGATGACCTTGTCGACATCGTCGAGGTGATTCTGCTCTTGACTTGAGATGTCCACGTCAGCTCATTGATGGAATATCCAACAGTGCATCGGTGGGAAGGCGCTCTCTGTCATCTGTCGCGTTCTCTGCGAAGACTATACGTTTGGGACGTCCGGAGGCCCTGACCTCTTCCTGTGGAACGCTGAAGAGGGCAAGTGCAAGTTCGTGGAGGTCAAAGGCCCCGGAGACACTCTGCAAGAGAACCAACGGGTACGCGTATGCATCGTCCGATGTTTTGCTCAGCTCTGACAAATGCATGTCAAGGTCTGGATTGACATATTGTTGAAAGCCCCCGTGGCGGTAGAAATATGTCGAGTCGTCGAGAGCGGGAAAGACACTGACAAGAAGCCGAGCACGCGCAGGAAGGCGAAGAAAACGCCTCGAAGAAAAGAAGAAGAGATACAGGTCGACGGAGAAGACGCAGACGCCCTGCCGAACGTGTTCGAAGATCCACATGATACGACGGATGCGACGATGGAGGAACGGCCTCTGGACGCCCGTCCTCCGCCCAACTTCGCCGTCGTCGATGCTTCCAGTGCGCGCGCCCGGATGCAAAGGGGGACATCGTCCAGTCCATTGAAACGCAAGGCCAGTCCCCCGGAAGCTACACCTTCCAAGAGGCCGAGAGTATCATAGATTTCTCTGTCTTGTTTGTTACCTCCTCGAAACCTCTTGATGACGTGAGGATGAGGTTCACTTGTTCCGTTGGCGATTTTCGCTACTATCTTGGTTTTAGTTCCTCTCGGTTAGGGATCCACTTGGTGCCTGTGCTCTCAACGAGCTACCGCCGTAACTTATACGTGTCCGTTCTCAGCTAGCGTATCTATTAATATTATCCTTGTTTGATTGATTTTCTGGGCCACTGTAATTCCGGCGTGACTTTCTGGACTCCACGGCTACGATGACGTCTTCACCACAGCTGCCAGCCCCGTTCTCAATTTTGAGGTCAATGCGGCTATCACACTTTTGGACATGGACTGGAAAGAGTAGATCATATTCCAGCATTACGATGAGATACATGAAGGAAATGAGAGAAAAAGGTCAACTCGATTTTATACTTCCTTGGGGCGACCGATAAAGCTAGTACGTGCGCTTGAAAGGAGGAACGGGCTTGCACTCGTTCTCGTCGAGGGTCTTATCAATGACGTTGCGGTACTTGATCGTGACATCCGGCGAGCTGACATCGTGCCAGGTGAGAGTGTGCTTCATCCAGTTCTCGTCGTCACGCTGCAAGATGCAAATGATTTGACGATATGGTTAAACGGAGGTAAGATGGATAACTGACCTCTGGGAAATCTTCACGGGCGTGGGCACCGCGGGACTCCTTGCGAGCGGCAGCAGCCGTGATAGCTTGGACAGCGCACTGGAGAAGGTTGCGCAGCTCGAGGGTCTCGACAAGGTCACTGTATGCACGTCATTCTCTCAATCGTTCATCGCCCTGCGACAAGTCACGTACGAGTTCCAGATCATGCTCCTATCCTTGATACCGACGTCCTTGAAGGAATCGTAGATGGTACGCAGCTTCTCAACACCCTCGTCCAGAGTCTGTTGAGTGCTGTTATGCAGATGTATGCAAGTGAGCTTCCCGAGGCAAGGTAAGCTTGGAAATTGCTAACCGGAAGACAGCAGCATCGGTTTGCATTGCCTTTTGCATGTCCAGTCTGATAGAGGCAGTCGGCTTAGGGCCATCTGCGTTACGAATCTTGTCCAAGAACTCGATGCTGCCAAGGCCAGCCTCGTCGGGAATCTTTTTGTGTGGCTTTCCGGGTGCAAGGTTATCCCTGATGTGATTTGCACACGCACGACCAAATACAACAATGTCGAGAAGAGAGTTTGCACCGAGACGGTTGGCACCATGGACAGAAACGCAGGCAGCCTCGCCAGCAGCATATAGACCCGAAACGACCTTATCCTTGCCATTCTACAAAAGTATATCAGTTAGTGAACAGATTTCATACACTCAATCGGCGTACCTCGTCAACAGTAAGGACCTCACCAGTGTATCTCGTGGGAATTCCACCCACTGAATCACCATCAACTCATGCGAACGGTCATGATGAATCCAGACTTACTGTTATAATGGACCGTAGGCAAGACTGGAATCGGCTCTTTGGTGACGTCGACACCAGAGAAGATAGCAGCAGTTTCCGAGATACCAGGCAGCCGCTCCTGAAGAACTTCAGGAGGCAGATGGCTGAGTTGCAGATAGAGGTGATCCTTCTCAGGGCCGACGCCACGTCCCTCACGAATCTCGATAGTCATCGACCGCGAGACAACATCACGAGAAGCGAGATCCTTTGCAGTAGGGGCGTAACGTTCCATGAAACGCTCACCCTCAGAGTTCAGCAAGTATCCGCCCTCACCACGAGAGCCTATATCAAAGCGGGTGATATCACTTGTACGTTCCGTGTCAAATTATACAGCTTACCTTCGGTGATAAGACATCCAGCGCCGTAGATACCAGTTGGGTGGAACTGAATGAACTCCGAGTCTTGCAAAGGAAGGCCAGCACGGGAAACCATAGCGTTGCCATCACCAGAACAAGTGTGTGCACTCGTGCAGCTAAAGTAAGCTCGTCCATAACCACCAGTCGCCAAGACGGTTTTGTGGGCCCTGAAGCGGTGGAGGGTGCCATCTTCCATGTTGAGTGCAATGACACCGACACACTCGCCGTCCTGCATGATCAAATCGAGGGCAAAGTACTCGATGAAGAAGTTGGTGTTATGACGGAGAGACTGGCTATAGAGGGTGTGAAGCAACGCGTGACCGGTACGGTCAGCGGCAGCTGCGCAACGGTATGCCTGGCCACCTTTACCATACTTCAAAGACTGACCACCGAAAGCACGCTGGTATATCTTCCCATCCTTTGTTCGTGAGAAAGGCAAGCCGTAGTGCTCGAGCTGGGGCGAATGGTTGGTCCGCGTCACCAGGATGATGCGTCTAAGCGTACCTCGATCACGGATCTCGGCGCTTCACGACACATGTAGTGGATGGCATCCTGGTCGCCGAGCCAGTCTGAACCTTTAACCTGAACCGAGCAACATCAGCTGAGGGACACACGCGACTCAAGTTCACCGCACCGTATCGTACATATGCCATCTCCAGTCGTCTTCGGTCATGTTCTGAGAGACGAGACATGATCAGGCATATAACGAGAAAAGGATATTATGAATACACACGCCCAACGCAGCATTGATACCTCCCTGCGGAATTTAGTCAGAAATGCCGAGATGCAAAGAGATGCACGACCCGCCGACTGACCTGTGCGGCGACGGTGTGACTGCGGGTGGGGAATAGCTTGGTGATACACGCAGTGTTGAGGCCAGCCTCTGCGAGACCAAAGGCGGCTCTGAGACCGGCACCGCCAGCACCACTGTCGAGGGCGAGGTTAGGCTCGGAAGACGCGTCGGATTGACGAACTTACACGACTATTGCATCGTACTCGTGCTCGATGAGTGGATACTTTCCGGACGACCAGGACTGGGAGACAGGTGCGGTGAAGTGAAGTTTAGGGAAGTTGTGCGGGGATAATAATACCTTGACTTCCTGGGCTCTTACAGGGTTAGTCGCTACGACCTTTCGTGCTGGAAGGGTCGAAGAAAAGGACCGCCGAGGTTGTATGGCCCTGGATGGGAGTAGCTTCACCAGGGACTTTGTGAGCATGGTGGTGAGGGGGAAAGATGAAAGAGGGAAAGGCGAATTCCGGTGGATCACGACCGTCGGATAATTCGGCGCGTGTTTTTTTTTTTTTCTCGTGACAAGATCCTCCCACTCACTTCATCTAAGTACTCTATCCAAGTATTACACCCAGCGGGTCTTGCGGCACCTGCTTCCGCACGTCTCCAGACCCTTCACTAGTATTCATGCGGTTCGAAGCTGTGGACCATTGTCCCGGCATCGCACCCCCGCCCTCCGAGACCCTCTGGAAAGGATTGTTCGCAGATACCCGCGTCGGGGCCCGCGGTAACGTTGCGCGCGAAACGGCGGGCGTTGTACCTGAGGAACGATTGTGATCTGACGTAGCCGATGGGGCCTTGGATGAAATAAATCCACGCAGCGTCTCATTGACGCTCGAGGGAATATTATTAGGCGTGCTTGTCGTAGATCGCCGATTGTCCCGCGCCGGTCCTAACTTCCTTGCCGCAACCGTTGGTGAAGTTTCCCGGGCCTCCCACCGTCTTTTGAACTCTTCTTCTCCCCAGAGCCGCCGTTCGTCCACCTCGTTGATCTGGCCACTCAAGATGTCCCGCACATACGACAATGACTCCAGCGATTGCTTCCTTTTTGCATTCAACGCTTCTTGTCCATCACGATCGTCTGTCTCCCGATTTAGGGTTTCCAAAATTCCAGTGATAGCCTCCCCAAGATGCTTATTTTGCTGCCGAAGTTCTGCTAATCCACGTGCCGACTCAAATTCGCCACGATGATCCCAAAGGTATCTCTCCGGGGGCGTTCGCTCGTCATGAAGCGGGTAAGAGGAAATCGAGGAGGACGGCGAACGGACAAGAGTAGAAGCCAAATCAGGAAGATTCCGCTGCGTGCAATGTTAGCGCGTCTACATCTCTTTGTTATGCATTCTCACTTTTAGCTCCGACACGGCATTCATGACAGTCTTATTGATGCCTAGACTCTCGCCGCGATCCAAAAGCCCCCGGGTGATGAGTTCTGGAAAGCCAAGCTGGAACGAAAGTTGTTGACGCAGACCCTCCGATGGAGGGCTTCCAGATATGTGTTCAGATGAAGTTGCTTGATGCGCCCTCTCGATCGGACGAGCCTTTCGTCTGACAATTACAGGAGGATCCGGAACTTCAAGTGGAATATTCAATAGATTGTGATTCTCGATCGCCAGCGATGCACCCGCAGCGGGCGTGCGGAGTACCTCCAGGGCTGTCGCTTGACGGACAAGGAGTTGTATGTGGTGCGATGCTCCTTGTTCATGGACTGGACATGGCGGATAACGCAGGAGGTGCATCAGCTGTGTGCTATAATCTGCTGATATAACTAGATAAAATCGTCAGTCATCGACGATCGTCTCGTAACTGTCAACCTACATACGTTTCGTTCGTATGCGTACAAGCATTGCTACGCACACCCACTGTGCGGTATCCGGGATAGGGTACGGGCTGGAAAACAGCCCATCCCATAGCATCATCGCTTCGCCCATTGAGAATTCTCGCGTAAACAGTAGACGGAGCCATCGCCTTCATTTCACCGTACGTCAGCAAATAGCATACAAGACAGAGACCACTGACTTACAAGCCATATATCTGGGGCTCAACGCCCGCAGACTGCATCGCATCATGCAACACAGGATCAACCGATTTCAAGAGCGTACCCTGTATATTGTTGCACGTCTGAAGGATCGGGGAGACATACGGCTTCAAATCGATTGGTCCGCGAGACATCGAAGATGATGGTGAGGTTGGCTCGCGCCATTCGTACCAGTGCGAGATGTTGCGCATCAATGAGCAAAACAGTGCCCAAGAATCTGCGGCAACCCACGATCGAGAGCACAGCTCTGTGAATAGAGGTTCCGGTACTGATGTGTCCGATTCCGCTACAGAGTCAAGATCTATGGGTCATATATGCTTCAGCTTGGAATAGGGACGGATTCGCAGACAGGAAAGGGAGGGACTCAGACTACCAAAGGCAGCGCAACATCTGGTGACTTACCGATAGCGTAGAACAGCGGAGCGAGTAACTCGTGCATTCCTTGTCGATATCCAATGTCCGGGTGCGTCAGACAGTAGAGAAATAAAACGTTGGTCAGTTGGTGTTGAACGTCTTCATGTCGGAAATATTCCATATCCGGGAATCTACACGCATTGCGGAGGTAAACGTCGCCGCTATGACGGCACTGGATGTTGCAGATTCACTCACGTTCTTTCGACGTCTTGCTGGATCGTTTTACGAAGGTCTACTGCGGCAAACCACGCTCTCCATGGATTCTGTCGGCCATGAACAACGCCCCCAAAAAAAATTGAAACGCGCCACGCACCTCGTCGTGCAAACTCAACGGATTGTTCATCTCCAAGTCGATCGATACCTGGGTCTTCCGCCTCGGTATCGTGAGACCAGGCACGACAAAGCTCTCATCGTAACTCCCATCGGGTGCCTTCATCTTTTCCAGCAGCTCCTCCGAAAACTGCTTACGGGATCTCCGTAGTGGCTCGATTGGTATGCTTGGCACCTCGTCAGGCGGCGGCTCGAGTGGCTCGTCCGTTAGGAGAAACAACTGTCCGACACGATATGAGCATTTCCGAACAATGAGATATGTAGATAACGGTGGCTCGCCTTCCACGCTAGACTCCGCCCTGGAATTGCGATGGCTGCATCTAAAGGACCAAACAACTGTCCCTGACCAACAACGTCCCGGAGCTTGGAGAGTGTGAAACCGTTGCGAAAGAGTTGCTGAAAGACGTGGCTGCATTGATGTGAACACTGAGCCGATTGCGAGAACGTGATGGAATGAATGACGCACTATGTTAATCGCGACGCAGGCCGGGCTGCTTGCTCGTCCATCGTACGTGTATTCTGACAACGGATGATGAATGCTAAGTGAGATGCAATCCAGCCATGCAAGCAATGGAGTTTATTGAAAGGATCGATGCTTGCGGACCGGTTACTACAATATATTCGGACAATTTGGCGCCCGATCGAATGAATTGGCGGGACGACTTCCCGCCGATCCATCGTACCACTCAGTGCATGTGTCTTACGTCTGCAGAGATAAAAGATGCAAATTCATTCTAAGATGCGCTGTATAACGTACAAACTGTTGTAGAAATTATTGATGGAATACAACATAGTGAACATGATGCAATGAAATCGAGAAGACGTATGCAAGGAGAAGCAGTCCCTTTAGTCAACCTCCTCGACGCTCGGACCATCCTCGGAAGCACCAGGGAAACCACCCGGCGCACCACCTGGGAAACCACCTGGTGCACCGCCAGGGAAACCACCAGCACCACCAGCACCACCAGCAGCTCCGTAGAGTTTCTGCATGATTGGGTTGGCAATACCCTCGAGCTCCTTTTGCTTCTCCTCGTACTCCTCCTTCGAAGCTTCTTGCGAGTTGTCCAGCCAAGAAATCGCCTCGTTAACGTGAGACTCAAGTTTTGCCTTGTCAGCGGCGTCAAACTTGTCTGCAAGCTGGCTATCGTTGAGCGAGTTGCGAAGGTTGTACGCGTATGATTCGAGACCGTTCTTGGCCTGAATACGAGCAGCCGCGGCTTCATCCTCAGCTAAAGCAGAATCGTCAGCTCTGATATCCAGCTCCAGGAGACCCAATCAGATACTTACCCTTGTACTGCTCGGCCTCAGTGACCATGCGCTCGATCTCCTCCTTCGACAGACGGCCCTTGTCGTTCGTGATCGTAATGCGGTTCGACTTGCCCGTGGTCTTATCGTGAGCGGAGACGTTTAGGATACCGTTGGCATCGATATCGAAAGTGACCTCGATTTGGGGAACACCACGAGGAGCAGGAGGAATTCCGGAGAGCTCGAACTTGCCAAGCAAGTTGTTGTCTTTTGTGCGTGCACGCTCGCCCTCGTACACCTGGATCAACACACCAGGCTGGTTATCCGAGTAGGTCGAGAAGGTCTCCGACTTTTTGGTAGGAACAGTAGTGTTGCGTTTGATGAGAGCGGTCATGACACCACCGGCGGTCTCGATACCAAGAGACAAGGGAGCGACATCGAGGAGAAGGAGGTCTTGTGTCTTTTCGGAAGTGTCACCGGACAAGATGGCAGCCTGGACAGCTGCACCGTAAGCAACGGCTTCGTCAGGGTTGATGCTCTTGTTGGGCTCCTTCCCGTTGAAGAAATCGGAGACGAGCTTCACAATACGGGGGATACGAGTGGAGCCACCGACCAAGACGATCTCGTGAACATTGCCCTTGTCAATCTTGGAGTCACGAAGAACCTTCTCGACGGGCTCCAAGGTGCTGCGGAACAAGTCCTGGCACAACTCCTCAAAACGGGCACGTGTAAGCGAGGTGTAGAAGTCGATTCCCTCAAACAGAGAGTCGATTTCGATGGAGGCATGGGTAGCGGAGGACAAAGTGCGCTTAGCACGTTCACATGCCGTACGGAGACGACGGAGAGCACGAGGGTTAGACGAAAGGTCTGCATAACAGTCAGCATCAGCCAAACCAAAACAAATAGCGACTTACCCTTCTTGTTTTTGCGCTTGAACTCCTGAACGAAGTGATTGACGAGGCGGTTGTCAAAGTCCTCCCCTCCCAAGTGAGTGTCACCGGCAGTCGCCTTGACTTCGAAGATGCCCTCTTCGATAGTAAGGAGCGAGACATCGAAAGTTCCACCACCAAGATCAAAGATCAGTACATTGCGCTCTCCAGAGACCTTCTTGTCGAGACCATAAGCGATAGCAGCAGCAGTGGGTTCGTTGATAATACGGAGGACATTGAGACCGGAGATAGTACCGGCATCCTTAGTCGCCTGACGTTGAGAATCGTTGAAGTAAGCGGGAACAGTGACGACAGCGTTGTTGACAGTGTACCCCAGATACGATTCAGCGACCTCCTTCATCTTCAGGAGGACCATGGAGGAGATTTCTTCAGGAGACTATCGTCGCAGTCAGATCATATGTTGCTTAATCATGCTGAGGGTACTCACGAATTCCTTGGTCTCTCCCCGATATTCGACGGAGACATAGGGTTTCCCAGCCTTGCTGAACACCTTGAAGGGGAAATGCTTGATATCAGACTGCACTTCGGGGTCATCAAACTTGCGACCAATGAGACGTTTGGCATCAAAGACACTGCGATCGAAAATGTCAACTGGGAAAAGGTTAAGATCGGAATATTTCCTTACGTGTTGTGAGGGTTCATGGCGACTTGGTTCTTCGCGGCATCACCGATGAGACGCTCGCTCTCTGAGAAAGATACGTAAGAGGGTGTCGTACGGTTACCCTGGTCGTTGGCAATGATCTCAACACGATCATTTTGCCAAACACCGACACAACTAGACAAATCAGATGAGTATACGCGAATTTTTGAAAACAACGCGGACATACGAGTAGGTAGTGCCTAGATCAATACCGATAGCTTTGGCCATTGTTGTTTTAGGGGATGGGGCTGAGGATGAGGGTGAGCTGTCGAAGATCATTATATCGCGCGACGAGGACTGACCGAGATCAACGATGAGAGAGAGAAAGAATAAAAAGTCTGTAAAGGTGGAGGGTCAGAGTGGGCAAGATTATATAGAAAGTGGAGATTCTGAGTCGTTCTAGGACCTTCTTTGGCTGTTCTAGATGATTCCTTCCTGACGTATGCGATTAGATAATGAAAACATACCACATCAGGAAACTCTCCTAGAGTCACAATTCTCATACTGTGGTATTAAAACATGAGAGCTGGCCAGGTAGAGCTCTAGCAAATCTGTACGTTACGGTACACAAACTGGCAGGTCAAGTCATATGCATGCACATTCTTGATGCTACACGCTCCGACAGTTAAAAAAAAAGAAAAAAAGAGGAGAAGCAGGAGTAGGAAACAGCGGCGTATGATTCTTTGCTCTTGCAAACGACAGGGAATGGAATGGGACAAATGGAACGTTGAGAAAATAGGCTAGAGATGTCATCACAGGTCGTCAGTGTCGGGGCGGCGCCGGCTCAGCTATTTACAGCTCGCGACAACATGCAGAAGTAGATGTCTGTCAGTAACATGGGTCCAGGTTACGCTCCATTGCTATGTGGTCCGATACCGATCGTGTCTTCTAGACTACGATGGGCTTGAAGATCACGAATGACCGATGGATCAACTGACAAACGCTTGTAAGAGCTGTGAGGCGGTGCAAAGTAAAGAAATCACCTGGCAAGACACTCTTCCTCCGGACGTGGGGACTTTGCGAAACAGGTGAGTGCTCGCTCCCCACATGAGGGTACTCGCGCTGAAATAGCCCGTAAGCACGCATCCTACGCATGCATGTTGTATATACGAACATCGAAGCCAGGATCCGCCATTGGCACCCTTTCAATTCCAGTCTCATCCAATTCCGCTGGCATTTCGCCGTCGATTGACACTGCGTTCAACTCCATGGACAGCTCCAAGATATCCGAATCGTCGCCGATAGTCGGTGGTGGAGGTGGCGACCGTTCAACCTCCCTGAATCCCTTTGGAAGATTTCCGCCAGCATTTTTTATAGCCTTTTCGCGCACTTTTTGCCACTCTTCATATCGGTCAACTGCGTGTTGTTGCTCACTGAAAGCAACCCGCTCAGCGCGCTAGTTAGAGGGGCGAAAGCGAACACTGACTCGATTTTACGTTGTTTGTATTGCTGCAATGTAGCATCAAACATCTCCGGGTTGATTTCCATGAATAGTTTGAGAGCATTGTATACCATTCCATGTATTGTTCTGCGTATCCATCGAATCTGACCGTGCTTGGAGT
This sequence comes from Leccinum uliginosum, assembly GCA_038091455.1. Lineage (NCBI taxonomy): Eukaryota > Fungi > Basidiomycota > Agaricomycetes > Boletales > Boletaceae > Leccinum > Leccinum uliginosum. Next base: position 50,969 of record JBBPOM010000035.1, read on the forward strand.
GAGAGAAAAACTTACCGATTCCAGTGAGACTTTGAATTCGTGTATAACGCGGGGAAAACGATCGGCAAGAGGATAGCCAAGTTGTCACTCATAAGGTTGACAACGTATTCATTGTTCCAATATAACAATGCTCGTTCGGCTACCTGAAAATGTTGACTGTTGATGCACCGCGCAAGCTGCTGGAACAATGGGACCTGGATTTTCTGAAATTCGGCAGGATCGGTGACGTCCAAGACTTCTTCGACCTCGTTTAAGAACATGACTTCCTTTGGCGAGTTGACCTTGGGCCAGTATTTGAGCAATCCTAGCATGACTTCTTCCGCGAGGGATGGGTCCTTTTCTAAAAACTGAACGACACAATAGGCTAGCTGAGGATGGTAGAGCGCTAGGCTCTTGACTTTGTGAAGGGGAACGAGAACTCGAGTCAAGAATGTCTTGTGTTCCTCTTTGAGAGGGAGCGCAAAACCGTTGATGATTGAGCCGAGGATCTCCAAGAGTTCCGCGATTCCATTGTGCCGCTCCGTCTCGTAGATGAAATAGTAGAAGACATTGCTTATGGATCTGCGGATGAATGCGCGAAGATTGAGGAACTTGCCGTATATGCGGTGCAGCGTAGTCTTGAGGAAATCGCGCTCTCTTGGGTCCTCTGAGTCAAAAAGCTCAAGGAGATTAAGCACGAATGGTTGGTCTATGTAGCGTTTTGCGAGGTTGGTGTTGAAGTCGGGACTTTCGATGAAACGAAGGAAAAACTCGTAGACGATTTGAAGATGGGGCCAGGCAAGCTCTAGGACAGGCTCATCTTCCTCTGGATCGAACGCATCGCCAGTGGGATTGACGGGAGGGGGTATAGAGCGAAAGAGGTTGACAGCAAACTGCGGACAGGCTAGGTTAATGTGTCGGAGATAGGGGGACACGAGACTTGCCATGTTTACAACCTCGGGGTATATGTTTTCAGTAATCACCCCTCGCTGAGTGGTGATGTACTCGAGCATTTCATGCAGAGTCTGCGCTTTAATTTGTTTACCTTTGAGCTCGGAGCTAGCATCGTTAAAATCGAATAGTACACGACATTGATTGAGCTTCTTGACGAAGAGAAGAGACCTTTCAGCAGGAGATACCTCTGACGGGGCGTGTTAAACAAGGACGAGAGAAGAAAAAAAAGGAACAAACCGCCAAAAGGAGCAAGTCGCTCTATCTCGACTCTTTCCGTGACTACGAAGCGGCTGCTCCGTTGTTTTCGGGGAGGTTTTCCAACGATAGAGATTGTGTCACGAGGGCCGGAGCGGAGACGATTGAGGGTGTTGGCGCGTGGTGGTGTAGCATTGGAGCCAGGAAGATCGAGACCCAAGGAAGTGCGCTCGGGAGAGCCGAATTGACCTGATCTCGGAAGAGGTTCTGGGGCGGGATCTGAGCTGACGACGACGATTGGGGGTGCCGGGGAGGGCTGATTTGTATTGTATCTGCGGTCTTGGGTGGATAACTGGGGTGGGGCGGGAGGCGGGGCACGGTTGTAAGAGGTCTGAGTCTGGGCAGGGATGGAATGGTTTATGTTGTTGATGGATGCGCCTGGAAGACCTAGTGGGGGAAGGACTGGCTGTGGAAGAGGCTTCGCGGTGTTTGGAGGGGGCGGGGGCGGGGCGGGTGCTAGTGCAGGCTGTGATTTTGTGTCCTTTGTCTTTGCTGACGCAGAGTCTTGCGAACTCTTCCTGAGCTATGATGTCGCGGGCGAGTGAGTGAAGATAGCGATAAGGATTGAAAGTACAGACAAATGATTTCTTGAGACCCTTCATGACAGAGCAGAACCTCCGCAGACTAGAAAAACTTGAACGTCGACGGGATCGATGGACACCCCCGCCCCGTGATAAAACGTCACACCAAGTCACGTCACACTACTCCCCCGTTTACTCGTTGTTCTGCACGACGCCGACGAGGGTGTGCCGACGGCGATCTCGATGGCGACGAAACAGATGATATGATACTGAGAACCTGTGCAGGTGAGGTCGCGTCTACACCGACGGTCGCTGCACGGTCCTAGCAGTAAGTTAATATTACCTTCCTTTTTTGACTATCTACAAGTCTGGCTCGCAACCGTTGCAGCGACCCTCTTTGATCCTACTACTACTACTACTACGACGATGGCTGGTCAGTCCTTTCCTCTCTCTCCTCACTTATCAAGCTCACACTCCGAGTAGCCATCTACGCCGTCTACACTTCCCCAACACATCCACCCGTCCCAAACCACCTACCCACACTCATCGTCACCCCACATGGTGCGCCGTCATCCACACCAGTCAGCCTCACCCCTCCCCTGACCACTCCACAGGTCAGCCAACCAACATACTCTACTCATACCTTCACACAAACTACGTGCGTCCTCTCCTTCTCTCTCCCTCCCCCTTTCTCATCCTATCGCAATAGAACACCGAGAACTACCTCCTCACCCCTTCACCCCAGGGCGACCTCTGCGTCGCCAAGCTCTTCCCCCCTCGTCAGAATACCAGCAAGTCCTCTGCTTCCGATCCAGGCCACTCCACCTCCTCTGCCGCCCGTCTCGTTCGCTGCGAGGCTTCCCGCAATCTCAAGTGGTCTATCACTAACACAGGCGTCATCTCTCCTATATACAAGCTCTCCCTCCCTTCTCCAGATTCCCCCGACCTCCCTCTCTTTCAAATCTCGAAACCGAACCCCAATGCCGCCTTCTGGAGCATGTTCTACTTCGCATATGCTGGCCACAATATACCCCCCAAGCGCATCGAATTCGGAAAGATACAAAAGAATCCGCCAGGTCCAAACGGCGGTGGGACTAGAATAAGCATCACAGGGAAAACACCCGAAGAAAAGGCTGTATGGCAAACTTTGGGCGAGGGTAACGAAGACTGCGTCGAATGGGTCGTTCTCTGCGCAGCACTCAACCTGCTTGAGTAAGTCCCCTTGGTTCTTCTCTCGGCCCACTCCCATTTTCGTCCTCATTGTCTCGTGGCTCACCCATCTTCATCTGTTCCGTTCGTACATTCCTTTCCTTATCTATAGCGACGAAATCATCAAAGCCGCGGAGAAAAATCCCACTCCACTCGGTCCAATCCAAAATGGTACACCTAGCTCAGCAGGCCGCCCAGCACCTGTCTCGCTCCACGATCCCGGTTCAACACCCAACCCAGCTGGTCAGCCGCGTCAAGGACCCCCACAACAGCAGCCTCCCGCCCGCGGCCCGCCAGGTCCGCACGGACAACCAGCCCCTGGTCCCTCACACGGTCCTGGCGGTCGTCCTCCTCAAGGTTTCCCACCCCCGCGAGGCTTTGCACCTGGTCAGGGTCCCCCTCCCAACCCTGCCGTACCTGGCGGTTACCCAGCTCCACCACAAGGATATGGTGTGGGACCAGGAGCACGGCAGCCTCTGCCGCCGGGACAGCGTCTCGGCATGCCAGGTCCTCAAGGCGGAATGCCTCCGCAGGGCATGCCCGCTGGTCGTGGCCCTCCTCTGCAACAGCTCCCTCCTCAACAGCTGCAATCCCCCGGTCAGCCGTCCCAAGGTGCCACAGCCCAGAGGAGGTTTTGAAACGTCGCTCGTTCATCGTCTTGTTATCGATTGGTCGGTATACCGTTTTTGAATGCTCGTTTTCTCCACTCGATACCTCGGTTTTTCTCGTTATATTCCCGGACGAGGTCGAATATACTCGGTCGCTTGGTTAGGTTTTACCCTTATTTCTTTTCTCCTCTCCATTTTCTGATCTAGTATCTTGAACTCTATTCCCATTCCAAATCATGGCCACTAGTACTGCAGATATCTGGCTGATCGATTCAGGGATAAGCGCGGGTTCCTCATTACACCCACGAGCGAATACGACGCTGTAGGATAACTGGTCTTTCATCATCAATTGGCACCACTCTGTTCTGTCACATTTTGTGGCCAACGGAAACGTCAGCAGTGAAGCGAAACACGTTCATGTCATTACAGTAACAGTTGTATGTACCCGAGTTCCTTCCCTTTGTAAAAAGAAATCCAAGAAAAAACGCCGCGCGTTCGTCGAGTGATCAGTTAATTCTTGATGATGAGTTTTTCCAGAGCATCCATGGAATAAGCTAGAAGGACATTCTTAGCACCGCCGCAAAAATAGTTCAACGACAGCTTACATTTTGGTCTCTCGAGGGGCAATCCCAATGCTACCGAGCCACGTCACACATCAGATATACAGTCCGAGCCGTATTGATCTGGCAAAAATAAAGACCCACCTCGTGCCCACACCTGTTGGGTCAAAGCTCCCAAAGCTGTGGAAAGTGATGAGCGCCACAGCCTACTGAAATCAAGTCTATCTCACCTCTTGATACACCAAAAATAACGGTGTAATACTTGATCGGAAGATAGATTAGAGCTAGTCCCTTTAGTCAAGTGCGGTGAAATTACCTTGAACTCGGTCAGACCATAATGATACAACACACATCCTATTCAACAGGTTCAACAGAATATCCAGTCGTCAGCATTACAGGGACATACCGGACGTGGCGTCGACGTTGGGGTAAGGGTTCTTCGTCTATCAAAAAGTTAGAGAATGCGCTTGGGCGAACACGTGAGGTGCTTACCTTTCCATGCTCTTTCAAGACATCAGGGGCTACTTCAGCCGTCTAAGGCTAGTCAGCAACAATTTTCATACACGCAAAATGTCATACCTTTTGAACGAGCTGGATCATGGTGCTTGCTTGGAGTTCAGGACGTGACTTGCAGAATTCTTGAAGGGCAATGAACCGAGGATCAGGGTGACGAAGAACGCCATGACCATATCTAAAGTTTGATGCAGCAAAAGCCAACTAGGAGGTTGTAGTGGCACATACCCAGGGACAACCTGACCGTTGCGGAGTGTCTTCCAAAGGTATTCTCGGATGTTATCATGACTAATGTTGTCACCGATCTCCTTCTGCATTGCCATTTGCCACCTCAAGACCTCCTGGTTAGCAAGACTACATGGTTTCGAGTTAGTCTAGACTTGATAGCAAACAACGCATATACGCACCCATGCAATGGTCCAGCGAGGGCAAAGAGAGCAGCCGAGTAGGAAATGTAAGGATCGGACAATGTTGAAGCCACAAGGTCTACAGCGAAATGAGAAGGACACCTATCGCCCACGGGCGCGAGACATACGTGATGTGTGTGCGGAGGCATTTCCGCCCTCATGGTCACCATGGAGGGCGATATATAGACGGAGGTACTCGGTCAGGTTTTCATTGTGGCCAAATCCAAGCATGTTCGAGTAGTTGCCTGTAGATAGTCGTATCATCTCCATCTTAATAGTCGAATCTGACCTACCCACAAGATCCAACCTTTTGTTAACAGGGACAATCGCCTTGACTGGGTGGTATACATTCCGGTATATGCGGGCGGCCAGGGCGGGCAACTTGGCGATGAGGTCCAAGCAGTCCTCGAGGGTATACGTCCAGTACTCATTCTTCTTGATGCCGCGTTCGTAGGCCGCCTGGAACTTGCTGTCATGATTCAAGGCAGCGACACCCATGCCGAGTTGAGTCATGGGGTGGAGAGTGCGAGGAAATCTGGGCACATCGTGGCGTCACAACCAGGTGATGGCCGGACAAGGATCGATCAGTGCACGTACGAATCAACGAGCTTCTCCACAAACGCCGGCAACTCGCCCATCTCGGCAAGTTCTGCCGAGAGTTGATAGCTCTCGTCTGGAGTCGGCACCCGGCCCGTGAGCAAGAGCCAGAGCATACTCTCGGCTGTCATCTCCTTGCCTCCGAGCGCAGGTGGGAGCACCTTTTGACAGTCAGGGATGGTCAGGCCGTGGAAACGAATGCCCTAGATCACAAGAGCGTGAGCGGAAATACGTATGCGGAGTTTAGCAAATAAAACATACCTCGTTGGGGTCAAGGACCGACGCCTCCCAGAGCATGGCCTTGAGGCCTCTCATGCCACCGAGGATGTTCTCGACCTACCAGACGCATAAATCGACGGTAAAAGTGGTCGGGTGTGATACTACCTTGACTTCGCCAACGACTGCCTGGCTGTGCTCGGCTTTCTGGAAGAGAGGTAAGCATGCTGGTGCATCGTATATGCAAGAAAGTGGCCTTACGAGCTTCTTGAGCTGCTCCTGTTTCGCCGGGATGACCTCTTGGAAAGTCTCTCTGAGAGTCTGATCGAGGTTAGACGCGTGAGGTAAGCCGGGACACAAAATCACGATGCTACCTTGGTTGAAGCCCAGCGACGCGATGCGACGTTTCGGAGGAGCGACTGCGCCAACGGAGTGGAACGCCCGAGCATGATGAAGGTAATTGGGAAAGTTGAGAATCCCCGCTGAGCAGCGTTGAGGTCCGTGTTTTAAGCCCGGATCCGGATCGGATCGGAAACGGTGCTCTTTACGGCACTGTGTTCGGAGATACGGTACAAACAAGGACAAATCTCCGTAACACGTCTGCAACACATCCTTCTCATTCAAGCACGACTAGTAGTATGGCCTCGGTGCTCGTTCCCGTCCTGTACATAGGCATAGTCATATCAAGTCTACTCATCTTCTCTCATTTCTATAGAAAGCGCAATGCAGGTAAACATCTCGCTGCCACTCTCACCTCGCACCGTCTGCTCATTCCGAAACATTGCACAACCAGGAAAATTATACGCACCATATTTCCCTTCCCACCCCGAGCGTAACATCTACGTTACTCTACTCCAGCAAAACGACCCACCCACGCACGAAGCGCTCCTCAAGGCTGCCCTCATTAGACGCGCAATGGCCAACGTGGCCCGAGTCGTAAAACTCAGAGAAGACAAACCCGCTCTCCAGAACCTCCTCCAAAAAGGTTCCATCGGCGACGATCTGTGGAACAGTCTACTGCAGGCAGAGAAAGAGCTCGAAGCAGAAATCATGGAAGTCGTAGCCGAAGCAAACACGTTCGTCGAGGGCTGGGGTACCATCATTTTCCAAACTGCCGGCGAACTCGTCGCAAACGAAAAGATGCGTGCCGCTTTCGAGGGCACGGCAGCATGTCGAGCAAGCAAAGGTTGGGATTGCGTTTCATCGTTTTTTTGCATCACCCTTATTCCGGTCGTGCCATCAGAACAAAAGTACGGCAAGATTGGTCACAAGATCGAACTCCCAGCGTTGCAACCCGTGTTGATGAGTGGACCGCCCCCGCCTGGCACGCCAGCCGCCGCCATGTATGCAGCTGCACAAGCACAAGCCAGAGCGCAAGGACAGACACAAGTCCAGCAATCCCCTGTCCCTGTTTCCTTACCAATATCATCAACACTAGGCAAGCCAACCAATGGCCGCGCTGAGAGCACGACGAATGACGGTGACGCAAACACCGCGCAATCGGCTTCGAAATCCGTGAGTTGACCATACTCGAGTCTGCCCTCCATTTCACAATGGTAATCCGTAGCCGAAGAAGAATAAAAAACGGAAGTAGTCGTTGTATGCATACCTGATACCTATGGCATCCACTTCAATACACATCATTTTGCACTGGATTACCTTTGAACGTGAAGTGTGCATGATTACACGGAGCTTGTTAATTGAGCCAGGAAAAAAAAAGTACAATGCGTAAAATTAGAAAGACCATACGTGCAAACGCGATCCAATCAAGCCAGGTTTACAGCTACAGTGTACATCATCAACCTCTGATAACAATCGCTTTCTCCCCTGCGCCAGTACGTGTCTTGCCGGACTTGTCTACGTGGTCAAGACCCAACACGTCTTCTGGTGCAAACTTGTGGTCGTAGATAATATCCTCTGCAAGCGATGTCATATACAGTGAGCAGCGCGATGTGCAACGGTACTAACCATCCTCGATGTACGTCGGTTGTTTAAACGTCGAGATCTGGATGAGGGCGAATCTGTACTTGGCGATGTCTTTGTCTGAAGCACCTATTCGTGCTTGTAGGCGTTTCTTCGTCTCCGCGAACTTCTCAGCCTACGATTCCAAATCAGATACTTCAAAGATCCACCGCGGAAAGAACGCACAGGTTTGACAACGAAGCGGAACGGCACACCATGTGTCCGTAACACCTCCTTTTGGAAGTGGAACACACTGATGATCTTCTCGTGCTCGTCAGCTTCCAGTTCCTCTCGCGGTATTTCCTATACGTCTTTTGGTTCGTAATTTTGCGAAAGAGTAAATGTACGCATACGCACCTCTGCATACAGCTCTACTGGATCAGGAATGTTCCCGATCATCTCCGAGCCTGTGAACTCCTTTTGCGTCTTCCCGTCCTTGGACACCTCGAACACACGTATCTTCCCTGTCCCTCCAGGTGACAGCGTCACTTCCTTGGCAAGGTGATCCGCAAGGTCGTGAATCATGCTTGTCTTGGGTAAAAGGAACGGATGTGGCGCTTCTTCTCGGTTATGAATCCCCGTCCATATGATCTTCAAACTTCGCTTCGTCTCGAGCTCTACGATGCTAACGTCCAACTTCTCGTAAAGAATGACGGACGTCGTTGGATTTATGTAGTTAGTGCCCATTATTTCCGCTATACTTTGGTTCAGAGAGCGTTTGAGTATAGACTTGGGAGAACCGTTTGTAACGTGGGTCGTTGTGAAGCGAAGCTTGATAGGATCGTGTCGCAAGAACTCGCCAGCTTTTTGCGACATCTTTGCAAATGTCAGCAGGATTTAAAGTCACCAACAAGAGGCACGCACGATGTCATAGTTGTGCTTCTTACTCAGTATCAGACTAAACTCGGGATGGTCATGGTCGGGATCCTCGAATTTCGGACGGAAAATAATCATCACGCGGTTCTGCAAGAAATCATAGAACTGTATGGGGTTTGAGTAGAGGCCCTGACTTTCCAAGTCATGGATCCTGATGAAAGGGGATGTTACTGATGATGTCCAGGTACATGACCCGAAATCATACTCTTTATCACTGTGATCGACCTGGAAACAGATGACATCTCCATCCTGGATCTCACTCTGAGCGAACGTCAACTTCTGCTTCATAAGCTCGATCATTCCAGGTTTGATTTCCTACAAAATTCGTCGGGACATGTGTTAGGAGGTCTCTGTGTGAATCCATACCTCGTACAGCTTCAAAGGAGTTCCAGGAGTCCATCTCATACGTTCGTTGATGATAGGGTAGAGGTCTTGCACTTTGTTATTGCGAGAGACGTACACTTTGCCAACACCATACAGGGTTTGCTTAGACGTATCGAAATGTTTCAGGAAAACCATGATGGAGCCTGCAGGAGGGTCGGGCTGGCGATGCAGTGTTAGCACAGCCCAGGCAAGGAGCAACCGGCTTACCTTGCTTGGATCTGGCATCATGTCGAGATACAGGCGTAGGTCATTTTGCCTTGCGCCCATGTTGTTACGGATGACTTCGAGGGCTGTGAAACAGAATCAAAATGGAGGAATAGAACAAGTGCGATTTTCCGCGCACTGAGTGTAGGTTCATTCTCGGGGATGTGCGTATCGGGTCGAACGGTTTTGTTCTGTCGATTCACTAGAACCCATAACCGTACCTTGTTATCCGGAAGATTGAAGTGGTTGGCAACCCGTGACTTGAAGATATTGTATGTTTCCTGTTTGAGCACACGGAAGCTGGGTAGGTCTGAAGGGGGCCAATGCTTCTCATCAAACGTCGCTAGATCGAAACCTTCATGATGTGCGAAGGTGTCGTCAGTGATGACTTTGGCTGTTAGGAACAAATGTTGCTCCTCTCGTTCTCTCTTCTTGGCTTCAATCTGGAGACGTTCCTCGTCGAGTCTGCGTTCTAAACACAAGTTAACGCATGCACGCACAGCAAAGAGAAAGACATACTTAGATGAGCGGGTGTATCCTCCTCTTTGAAAGGCGCTAGTATCTCGTCGATCGCAGTCTCCCGAACGTATACCAACATGTAAGCGTTCGTGAAGCGTTTCATGGCGCGGACCTGGTTGCGTTGCAAAGGCTGTGGAATGCCGTTCAAAGGTTCGCCACCATAGTTCTCTTCCAGCACCTCGCGATCAGTCACAGGGGTCACACGATCATCGTCGAACTTGAGCCATCTCGTCTCGCGATCTGGTTTAATCAATGCGAAGTAGTGGCCGCCGTTCACATCGCCGGAATGCACCAAGACGCCATGCAACTTGTATACCCAATTCTCAGACTTGGTTGGACCTTCGTCGATGAATTCGCCAAGATCAATTTCGAAAGGGAATTCGTGGCGATCGTTTATCTTGAACGCAGATCGATTAGTGATGAAGAAAGAGCGTATTCCATGCAAACCTTACCTTGACCATGGCATCGCGTTGGATGTCATACTCGAAGCGCTTGAGCTGGAGGTGAAGCACGGGAGGGAAAGATTCGAAAACGAAACCCTTCTTGGCGTCCTGCAGGCCATAACCCTCGGCATGGTACTTGTTTTCGCCCTCCATCATCTCAACAGCAACAAAGTACTTGAAAGATTCATAGAGATTCTTCATTCCCTTGACATTCAGTTGGATGTCTGCATAACGGTGAGCCAAAAACTGTGAGCCAAGAAGAGCAGACGCACCCTTGAACTCTTCGATTTTCGAGGACTCGTAGTCGACGTTGACACACTTGATATAGCTCTTCATTTTACCCACGAAGAGTTTGGCGATAGCGCCTTCCGCTTTCGTACCCTGTGTTACTGTCAGATGCTGAACGGGCGGTATGAATTCGACCGACCTTCATCTTGGACTCCAAGTTATCCTGCAGTACTCGATTGAATTCTTGGACGTCATGCTGATAAAACGAGTCGTTTGACTTCCATCCGAACGACTTTGTCAACTCCGTGGTCCCTATTGCGGGCTGAGGTGTGACCGATAACTATTGTCTAACCAAATACTTACCAACGGGTTGGTCGGATGTTTGTAGATGATAGAATACCCGTTGTAGTGCAAGGGACACACTTTCCGTGGGGTGTTCGTCCTCTGTAGGGATTTGGTACACCGCCTGAATGCTGATGTGAGCATGCTGAACGTTTGCGCCACCGGCACTTGCCTTTCTGAAATAGCGGGTGCAATACAAAGACTGAAGGAGAGAATTCATATAACATGTAGCGCCTTGGTTCTTGAGCCCGACAAATCCAGTCTCCTTCTTGGAATCGTAGCTGATAGGCGAGGATGAGGGGTGTGAAGATAACAAAAGCGAGAAGAACGTTACTTGACAAAATTATGCCACAACACGCCGGTGGGGTCTTCGAGTACACGAACATATACTGTTACATCGGCAGACTCTTCTTCGATGGTTGGCCGAAGGTGGCCGTCTTGGACATTGAATAATTTGCGTAGTTCGCTGAAGCGAGTGAACCCCCAGTCACATTCCTCGGCAATGAAGCGATGATGAGCATCTTATAGAGAATATGCGTTGGTAGTCAAAGGAGGATGCGGAAGCGAGACTCACGGCTGACGGTGTATATGGTAGGATCATGAATGTTGGATATGACGAGCGCGAACTGAGCACAAGCGTGCCAACCTTCGGGGGACTTTTTCGGATCCGCGTAGTCGAGGTAGACCGAGACAGTATCATTGGGGGGTGCGTTTGAGTTTCCGAAAGGGAATAAGAGTATGCGCCTAGAAATAAGGGGGGGATTAGGGGATTTGTTTGAAGGCGAGGGAGAAGAAGACTGACCATCGGTGACCGCCACAATCAAACTCTGGACCTGTGATCTTCTTCTCGAGCTTCTTCCAATTCGTCAACCTCCAAGTGTACACTTTGAAATCCTTGACATCATGGCCCAGGTCGGGCATATGCTTTGCAGCGAATGCCTCGTCTACGAAGGAGTGAGAAAGAGGGGCGATATGAAAGAATGATGTATGACATACGATCACGGACTGAGACGACGTCGTCAACGATCTCCATTTGTGGGGCGCCGTTGACTTTTTCGTCGAGGATGTCCATGGTATCGTCGGGCCTGGAAGATGGTGTGGGTGGTGATGAGTGATTTCTGTGCGATCGGTGGTGGTGCTCACCGCGATATGAGACGAGCTTGTGATGGCCGTGAAGAGTCAGACGGGCGACGACACGAGACGGGATATTATCGCAAAGGACAAAGTGAGTGGGAAATACTTGCGGATGATTGCGTAAGCAACCCACCCAACCCAAGTCAACTTTTTCTTTTCTTTCCTTACACGATCCTTAGATTGTCTCGACAGGGTTGACTTTGCGGTCACCACCAGCCTCTTTCGCTGTCTACTGTCGGTAATGAGTCAAAGTCGTGTAAGAGCAGGTCGGGCTGGCTTGGCTCCGTGTTGGTGCTAGGCCGTCTGACCCCGACAACGCCCATTCGAACAGCACTCCAGTAGCTTGCACAGCGCCTGGGCCGGGTGTCGCTTGGCATACATGTACTTAGAATATGTCCTCGGAATTGTATGCGCGTTGTATCCATGTTGTAGGTGAAAGAACGTAAGCGGTAGACCCGTCGGGCCTCATGTCGACAGTCTGGGCGTCTCTCTTCCCTCTTTCCCTCTTTCCCTTCCCTCCTTATGAACAGTCGCACTCAACGCAGAGACGACCGTTCAGCTGCTGATCCTTACAAGCAATGGGTCCCCGCAGACCCAAACCACAACCACGACCACGATTCTGAACGCCGCCGGAACCGTTCCGCTACAGTGCCGTCCCATTCTTACGAACCCAGATCTTATCCTTCTCAGCATAATGACCCGAGACACCCTTCTCGTTCACATCGACAGGATCCTCACCACCCCCCCGCAGCACCTCACCCCTCCTCCTATCATCATGTGTCTGCACAACCACCCACAACCAGCAGAGCCTATCAATACCCCACGCGGACAGCGCAGCACTCCTCATCCGGTCATCATTACCCACAACCCTCGTCCTTCCAGCCTTCACATACAACCCCCGCCGTCGCTGGCTCATCTCGCAGACCCCATCCAGAGACATCCGATCCAAGGCCCTCCAAACGGACCGCCCCCGCCCCAGTCCAACACACCTACGAGCACATGTCCAGCGGTGAAGAGATGCCAAGACCTTCCAGACATGCTTCTCGCCCCCTTCACTCCTCAACGCACCCCACTTCCGCCCCACCAAATCAAGCGTTCTGGAATCCAACGCAGGACGTGACCTCTCGGCGTCATAAAGAGTTTCATGTAGAGCGCGAGAGAGACCACGGGCGGGCAAGGGAAGGCGAAAGGGAGAGAGACAGAGACAAACCTACCACCGAGCTTGATAACAGATACAAGGACAGAGCAAGGCCTGAGCGGTATCGCGAACGAGAGCGTGCCCCAGAGCCTCGATATCAAGAACCAAGCAGGAGTAGGCCCTACGACAAGCGCAAGGATTCTGATACGGAGGGTCCGTCCTATCCCGATCCAAGAAGCGCGTCCAAGGTGTCATTGACTGGGAGAGAAGGCCATTCTGCTGCTGCTCGTGAGCCAAGCAGTGGGCATAGAAGACACCGAACGGAAGATGGGACAACATCCACCGTAAGTTTGGTCATAGTTTATATCCTCTCATGGATCGCTCAACGCGTCAACAGGGTCGTCGACTCCAGTCTGAAAACATGCAGAATCCGATCACCACCATGCCGTCGCAGCCCACTGGTGTACCACAGCCAGACGCACAGCAGACAGGTGAACCCCCGCCTGCCCCCCGCGTAATGCCTGTTTACCTTCCGTCAAAAGCCAAGTCACAACGCTCACATCGAGACGTCCGTCCCTCAACTGCTCAAGGCGCTCAATCCGGCAGTGATACTGAACGGGCTACTGGCAAGGTAGTTCATATCAGATCGTCATATCGCCTCGCTCCTGCTAATATCCGAACTTAGCATCGTATGGAACGCACAACTTCGGGCCCAGCGATACAAAGGAGCGACGCCCATGCGTCCAGTTCCACGAGGGATCGAAGCAATCACGAGGTTCAGGTTGGCCCACGAGATGATGCGAGGAGGCTAGAGGTACGATCACCTGCTGTGCGTCGGAACCAGTCATTGTGCAGCTCACATCGAATGTAGGGCAAGTACGGAGCGCACCAAGACATTCGCCAGCCTTTGGCACCCATCAACGTCGATATCCCTCTTGTGACACCAGGATTCAACGCATCCACTCTACCCGCTGAGACTAAGCCCCCAATTGCACAACAAATTGTTAGTATTCGCGCAGGCCAGGGTCCTTCTGATCCGCACGACGCGCATTTTAAGTCATCGGCAATTTCACATTCGGGTGCCCCACAGGACATCGACATCCACCCTCCCCATCCACCTTCCGCGTCGATTGTCAAGGCCCCTAGTCGCACTCGATTACAGTCTTCTGAGACACGGCCTCAGCCTGATCGTCCGGCTGTCGTGGAGCGTTCACGTACCGAGCCTCATGTGGGTGATCTACCTCCTGGCCAACGCATGTCCATCCACGAGTCAAGAGCGATGCCTATCCCCATCTCTAAACCCTCCTACCCTCGTGGGAGCCCGGAAACAGGGGCGGATAACGCAAGTTCATCGTATCCGCATAGCCGTCCTCCTTCTCGTTCTGCGCATAGGACTTCTGTCAACAACATTGTCCCTCCCGCAGTCGCTGGTCCGCGTCCTCTGCGTTCGGCTTCCCAAGGTCCCCAAACAAATGAGCCCCCTACCCGCCCGCCGTCCATGGCACAGCATGGCCCAATATCATCCTCGATTCCAAACCAACAGTCTGTCCTCCAATCATCTGCCTATCCAATTAATGGTAGTCCTTCGAGGACTGGGCATACTCATGGTTCGCCTTCGTCTGCTCAGCCAAGTCCCAAACACGCACAGCTCCATAGTGTGACTCTCAGTCACTCTACGTCCACACAGCACGCGCCATCTGCTCCTCCTAGTACCCATCAGACCCCGGTCATCGTTTCTCAATCATTTGCTCCATCTTCTCGTCCTTCGACACGAGACGGCACCCATGTAAATGCACCAACATCTCATCAGCAGTCCGCAGATCGACAGTCGACTGTGGACATACGTCCAGGGTTCCGGCAGGCATCAAACAGCACCACACTTGAAGCAGCCTGGGTTGTTCAAACACCAGCTACTGTCAGGAATACCAAGATATCCCGAGAGGACAAGTACTTGCGAGATCATCGCTTTAACTCAGAGACACCTCACCCCCAGCTTCGTCAAGTGCTTTCACAAGATGATGACCCTTTCCCGCGTGCATCCTCGTCGATGATGAGAGCGAGTCAGGCCACGACTCCAACAACATCGTCGCAACGGAACTCCCCTGGTACGAAGTCGAGAGACGTTCCTTTTGGTACTCCACGAGGTACGTCGGCAAATAATTCGCCCAAGTATGGGTCTGCAAAAGAGGTGATATTCCCAATATCTGAATTTTGCCTTCTATTCTCATATTTCATGTTACTGTGCAGACACCTACTCCCAATCACATACCGAGGCAAAATCTTCCGCCGCAGGTTGCAGGACCACCGCAGATCGCCATCGTCGGGGCAACTCCTATCACCATGGTTCGCGAATTACCTCAAGGCCGTGTTGATCATGGATTGCTTGCACCTTTTCCTGCGCCCACTCGGACCTCGAGAACGACTTCTAGCTCACAGGATCAACTTTCTCAGCCTCCGAAGCCTTCTGTTGGAATCACCCCACCCACATCTCATCAGCCCCCGCTTATGCAAGTGGTGCGTGCACCATCTTTGTTTCAGCCATATCGACCACCGTCTCTTCCAATTGCTGAAGATTCACCTCCACCTCTTCCGATTCCGCCACCCAAGGGTCCAGAGGACTCTCCACCTCCTATCGAGACACGAACAAGTGAAATTATTCCGGCGCGTTCGCAGAGCGCTGAGCCTTTCCAAAGCTATGCGCTTTCAGTTCCAGAGGTACAGAGCGAAATGTTTCACCTTCCCTCGCAACATCCTGTATCGTCCCTTTTGCCATCGATGCCGCCTCCGCCCAGCGCACATAACGTGCAACCTAGCAAGCCTGATAATGATGCGGGTCCGACACCGATGCCGATGTTCGATAGGTCTGCGGACGTTGTGCAGGTTGATGCCAAGCTTCCAAAACTAGCCTTCTCTCACCCGAACGACGTGCCAGTAGTTCATCAGGAGATCATGTTGTCTGTTCCCGTTCTTCCATCTCTGCCTTTGGCTCCTCCTGCACGGCTGCGACCGAAAGTTACGATTGAGGATGTACCAGAGTATCCTCCTGTGCTGAGTAAGCCGGTCACCGCGACTGCACCGACCGCAATACAAGTCCTGGAATCGAGACCTGTACAACCATCACACCCCACTACCCTCGCGAAGGCAGACTCAAGCTCCCAGTCCGCAGTAGTAGACCAGACTCACAGACACTCACCTCAAGCAACTAACAAAGACTCACCTCTGTATCGTGGTGCTGAGCCCACCATGCCCATCGCTCCGCCGATGCCTCCGCCACCCCCGACTGCTGCACCGATGTTCGCTCGTGTGCCCTCATATGCACCTCCTCCTCAAGCCACGTCTTTCCCATCTGCCCCGGCAGCACCTGTTCCACGTGCTGCGAATACTGGACTCTCTCGTACATATCAGCGTGCCGCGGAGATGTTGCAGACAAGTAAGCTCTCAACTTCTGCGGGAACCAATCCCGGTCCCATTAGGTATGTCAACAAGTCCACCGCTGCGCTAGTACAGCCAGCATATAACCCTGCCGTTAGCGTTACTGGTCAACGCCAACCAGTGAATAGTGTTAGCGTACAAGGCCCTTCGTCTTCCAGGCCCGTATATGCGACTACAGCTACCACCCTTCCAACTACCTCGGCCACAGCTTCTATACCGAAGGCTACTACACAACCGACGACGATTGGACCTGGCCTGCCAGGAGGTGCATCGGGACCGCATATATCTGCTTCTTTGAACAATGGAGTCAATATCCCACCGCCATCCTTTGCTGACACGAGGCAACAGCCAAGCCGCCCAGGACCTTTGTTAACGCCTCCTGTAGATGCCCCATCCACGAGTGTATCATCGACAATCGCTGTCAGAAATCCTAATCAAGAACAATACATCGTAGATTCCACACGACCTCGCGATGTCCCCTCCGCCACTCGCCCGATTCCCCCGTCGCATACATACCCTACTACCACTCGTCCAAGCACATCCTCTGCAACAACTCAGCACACACATGTAACTCCAGTCCAACCGCCAACGCATAACCGAGTGGTATCTTTACCCATTACATCGTCATCTTCGGCAGCGCAAAAGCCACCCTCACCTCGCAAATATTCACAGCCAATCCCTCCCACCTCAGCTTCAACACAACCTTTCCCGGTTCGCCCACCTGCCACGGAATTTCAGTCAGCCCGGGCCCCAGTCTCTGCGCCGGTGTTCCCTGCTCCAGTCCGGTCAGCACGGCTGCCTTTCCCAGATCGGACGAATGACCCCGATATGCTGAAAACGCCATCATCCATCGCTCCGTCCCCTATGCTCAATCCGGACGCCTCCCACGTCGTGCCACAACCTATGGCTGTTCCGATCCGGACACGGAAGTCATCCACGGACTCGAAAGATGACAAGAAGAAGCCAGGGATATTTGGCACCATTTTCAGGACAAGAACGCTCTCATCAAAAGCGGCTGAACCGCCAGCTGTTTCTGCAACTGCCAGAGTGTCAGTCGATCAAGGGAGGGTTCAGCCGGATGCCTCTGTCGCTGCTGCCCCTGTGCCTCGTGGGGTGACGTCGACTTCGGCACCAAAGGAATCAAGTTCTTCTGTGCCACCGACCACCTCTGCATCTTTCTATGCGAGATCGCAGGCCAAGCCCAAGGCGAGGATGCTCGATCCAATTGCCTTCCCTCTTCCAACACAGGCACCACGGGAACACAGGGATGCCACCCCACATATCTTCACCCCGTTCAAGTTTCTGCATTCCAAAAGGAACCGAACAGTGTCAGCTGCGTCTCTCGATGTCTGTGATGGGAATACTGCTGTAAGGATCTCGTTGCATATTTTCAAAATGCGATTCACGTCCTTTTCACAGACGAACACTGTGATCGGATCCCCTGATCACTCTACCCTTGGCCAGGCTCAACCTCTGCCGCCTATCATAACCCCTGGAACTCGCGACCCATTGGTTGCGGCAACAGAATGGAGAGACAGGGAAGAAGCTGAACGAAGAGAGCGTAGGACTCATCGTATCCGACGACCCGGGGTTACATTTGACTTGGAAGAGGAACCCCCTTCGCCAGCACCTGGCGCTGCGAACAGACGGAAGAGGCTGATTCGCCGCGGATCTGGGCGTACGCCTACGCCTGGTACGCCTGGACCTTCGCGCGTGGTTGATGGACGATCGTGATGTTGTGCTGGATTCTAAGTACCCTACTTAAATTAGGCTCAGGTTATGTATGCTATGCCACACCTAGTATTGTATTTACTCCTCGTTGTCGCTATCGATATCTAAACATATAAACATGTAATATTTAAAATGTTCTGGTCAGATTGTGACAAGGCGCGTGACACCTCGCGTACGTGACAGTGCATGGTATCATTCCTACGATCTAGAGTAAAATCTCGGTTTTCGATCAGCGACCATGTACTCAAACAATAGACGAAACCAACAGCCTGAAGCAGGCGAAGCCACCACCAGTCTACCAATGGGTATCCCTGGACCGTACCCTTTCCGGCTCAACTTGTATGTGCTGCCGCTTCATCACTGGGCGATACTCAGCTCAGAACGTACGCCAGCTATAACAAACCACCAATCGATAAAGTCACACTCGAAGATTTCGAAACTTGCGCGCTCGACCGCCTTCGCGTGCTTGCAGAGATCGAGGCCTCGTTTGCGCGAAACCGATCATGGGAGGAGCTCAAGAGCGTGACAACCAGCCAATGCAAAAAGTATCTCGAGCTCAACACCAACTCGTTTGAACATGGGATCTTGGAAAGACAACGAAGGGAGGATAATCTCGGCCATTTCGTGCTTCGGCTGGCGTTTTGTCGTTCGTGCGTTCGTGTGTCTTTTTCTTATGTGTCTAGAGTGTTTCTCTCTCTCTTTTTCTAGAGAAGAATTGAGAAGGCGATTCGTCAAGGCAGAGACGACGCTATTTAAGGTGCGATACGATACGGACGATAGTTCAGATCGGTCAGCGTTTCTTCGGACACAGGCATTTTTGGGTTCGACCAAGGTACCTTGTGGAGCGCTTGCGCTGTTACTTGCACTGAGACACCTTAATCAGGTCAAGGATGCAGAAAAGGAAAAGCTCATGGACAAGCTGAAGATCGTGGCCGATTCCATCGCCAAACCGGCCAAACCTGAGGATCCGATTGGGGAATATCACAAGGTATGTCGGCGCACACGATCCGATGGGCTGTCAAACGAGCATTTCATCACAGGTTCCTTGGACCAGAGTGCCTGATCTAGTCGCCAGAAGACGGGTTTTTCTGAAGGGAGGTTATGCATACGTGTCCACCAAAGAATTGTCCAGTTTCGTGTTCAACGAGTTTGAAAGAAGACTGGAGGAGGCACTCGAGGTGATTTCTGCTCGTACGATCACATCGCACTTTTCTGAACCGAACAAGTCCGCTGCCAGGATGTTTCTCCGCTTAGATGAGGACACGAGGCTGGTACCTATATTAAACAATCTTTCCCAGGGATTCCTCGCTGGTATCCCATCCGAATGGGTGAATCCCTCGGCGACTGGAGACGAGATTCGGGCCGATATGATCGATGACCTCTCGAGGAAACACTTCCCCATGTGTATGCGAAACTTGCACGAGTGCTTGGTCCGGGATCGGCATCTAAAGCATTTTGGGAGGTTGCAATATGGATTGTTTCTCAAGGTAGGCCGATGCACTCGACCTTTCGATTGCGCAAATCATATGTTTACAGATTTTGGGTCTTTCCATCGACGAAGCGATTTTATTCTGGCGAAAGTCGTTCAGCAACATAACGGACGACAAGTTCAATAAGGAATACAAGTATAATATTAGACATTCATTCGGTTTGGAAGGGAAACGCGCAAATTACCCTGCCAAAAGGTATGTATCGTACGTGTTTCGAGTCCGTACCCACGGCTGATAAGGGTAGTTGCCAACAAATCCTTACGAACGACAAGCCCGGGGTTGGTGATTGTCACGGATGCCCATATCGTCATTTCAGCACCGACAACTTGCACACCGCTCTACTTGCAGCGTATTCCTCACAGGGGCTCACTTCGCAGGACCTGCACGAGGTCATGAGGACAGTCAAAGATGGCCACTATCACGTTGCGTGCACGCGTGTTTTTGAAATAACGCACGCCAGTCAAGGAGTCAAAAAGGGCGAAGGTATAGGTGGTGGGGATAGCGTGGTACATCCCAACCAGTATGCCGCAAGAAGCATCGAGCTCGAGAAACCGGTGGACGCGATGGTAGTAGACTCGCAGGTTATTACTGTAGATCTGTAATCAGTATCTGGGGTCCCTCATAGATCTCGTGTGGACCCCGACGACTCGCTGTCCGAGTACATATTCGTCCGTTTCGGCTGCGCCATGCGACAATTTGTGTCGTCTGCCTCTCTCTACGCCCTCGTTCCTCAGAGCCTGTGCAACAAAAATGGCTCGCATTATGACTCTCAAATCCAACGGTGGCTCCACAGGGAGCAGTAAACATGCACTTCAGCAGTACGTTGACACAGATGGTCACTTTTCGATGGTCAGGTACGGCATGCCTTCCACGCTTTGTCGATCCATGCTGAACCCACTGGTACAGGAACTTTAGGTTGGCTGACCTCGTCACTATCATGAACGGTGTCTGTGGCTCCTTTTCGATATTTTCCTCGGCTCAGTATTTGGTGACGAACGACGACGAGTGCCTGCGGTGGGCGTTTGCCCTCCCCCTAGCAGGGCTCATGTTTGACTTCTTCGATGGCAAGGTCGCGAGGTGGCGGAAATCCTCTAGCCTGCTCGGACAAGAGCTGGACAGTCTAGCTGACTTGGTAGGTTATCACATCCCGTTTTGCGATCACACTCGGCCTCATGTTCCTGTAGATCTCCTTTGGCGTCGCACCAGCGCTCCTCGCATTCGTTGTCGGTTTTCGAACATATCTCGATACCGTTTGCCTGACAGGCTTCATATGTTGTGGACTGGCTCGCCTCGCCCGCTTCAATGCGACAGTCGCGCTCGTTCCGAAAGATGGTGCAGGGAAAGCGCGGTACTTTGAAGGACTTCCTATCCCATGTTCCCTTTCCCTCGTCGCCATTCTGTACTATTGGACTCGCCAAGGTTGGATAGAGGGCAAAGATGGGTTACCAGGCGGACTCGTGACGTTGTGGGGCCCATCCGGTGGCCGGGGAGACGTGCACCCGGTCAGTGTCGTCTTTGCCATATTGGCTGCTGCGATGGTCAGCAAAACCCTCCGTGTTCCTAAACTGTGACTGTTTTTGATGATGCGGCTGTCGGAGTGGTTGTTGTTTGTGAGACCAGGTACTGCTGCGCTACGGTTTCTGCAGGGAGGTCTGGTGGCCAGCTGCATGGTTTGATGACACCTTACGACGAATGTATGTGTATGCATTGTGGATTTGCTATTACTTGTGACGCTCATTACGTACATTGTATGCGTGATTGAATCCCTCATCCCCTTTCCCGTTAAGCCACGGTCACGGCGCGCAACGCAAAGCCAGAAGAGAACAAGCAATTGCTCGTTAACATGCCTGTCGACGTGCTCATCGAGGTCAGCCCGATGCCCAATCTACACTGCTCTAATAAGTGGAGCAGAGTTTCCCCTATTTGGAACCCTTGGACCTGCTCATCTTTGCGGGACCACGCAAGGGTTGCGTGTTTAAACCGCAATAAATTTTCTGTGCTGTAGAAGAGCGTCATTAGCAATGTCGATGGCTTCACTCCTTGCCCGGATCACGTCTCGGCATACACGCAACTCACCTTGCTTTCGTTTCGGTTTGCCGCGTGAAGCATCCCTCCCATCCAAGCGGACTGACGCCTATTGTACCCATCGGTGCTTCGGTCCCTGCGATACTATCGAGTTGGGAACTGCGGGATGTGATGCCGTTCGAACTGTTGGCAAGACATGTTCGTACGAGTCACTTAGCAGGGTGTCGCCGCCCTCTCAGGCTCAGCAGTTTCTTTCCAGGACGTTCCCATACCCTCCTGTTTATCACCCACGCCCATCTGTACAACGTGAATCTTTCAATGATCTCGAGACACCCTACGTTATTCGACAATGATTCGACAATGACGGTCACCAATCGTTCCTTTCCCGCCGTCTGCTCTCGACTAGATGATGCCAAAGCCGCCAAGAGTCGTAAACGACCAAAAGGGGTTCCTGTCGGTGAGTTCGTGGTCGAACAGAACAAAGTTTGGGATTCTATTTGGAAGGTGGGTCATCGTGGCTCGTCCCCGAGACAACAGTGCAAGCGTCGTCCACCATCAACACGCGCGACTTTGTCAAGTTTCGTACAGAGAGAGAGATTGGGAGCCAAGGCCGTGCAGCTCACGCTTGTGAGGGATCAAGGAATCCGAGAGTGAGTCCTGATTGACTGTTGGTTCGCCGCGAGCCCTGATGTGCAGATTAGCATCAAGCATATGCTCTCAGAACTGGGCTGGCAAACGAACGGCCTGTCTGGTTTTTCGCGATTACCGGAAATTATGAAACTCGAACCCTCGACATCTACCGGTTAGTACACTACTACAAAGTATTAGCTACCGGGATTTCTTGAATGGGCCAAGAATCAGCCTCACCTCGTTCGCTGGAAAGCGAAGGAGATGACGATCCGGCACGATCGTGTCATCCATGCAAGTCCGCAATCACGAGCATTCAAGGACAAGGTTATGGAGGACCCTGCTGTGAAGGTGAAACCTGAGACCGTCGACATCGTCATGTTGTCGGTTGTACGCTCGATGTTAGAAAATAGCGTCCATTCCGACTTTACCCAAGACGATGCAAAGAAGAAATTACCGCCTCATTGCTCATCTCCGAAGGAAGGAAACTAGATGTGGACCGCATATCGGCGAGGAAGATTGCTGAGACGTCCAATGACAAGTAGTAGATGTTAGCTCACTGGAAGGGACGTGACTAGAAGAAGTTCCATTACACAGTATGTATGTACTTATAAGTTAACGTGAATCAAGCATAGGGGTTGTGGATGACATTCTGTGAATACACCATTTTGCAGCAAGCCACAGTAATAGCAACAAAAGTACGGTGGGTTCACGTGTTATGTGAGTGCTGCTTCCGGACCTTGGCGATCGAGTAAAATAGTGTCCCTGCAGCGGCAGAAAATCCTCCCGTCTAGATGTGAATTCAAACTCTGGCTCGCCCCAAACGTGCTTGTCCCCTTTATAAACCTTTTTCGCGCGCGGCGGCCCTCTCGGCCAGGTCCACGCCGACAAGAATTTTGCTTGCCTTCCAAAGCTGGACGAGGTTGATGACGTTCTTCAGCAAGCATATAGGGAAAGACACGAGCGCTAAGACTTGAGGCCACGTGAAAGAGGCCAGATACGCCAGGGACGGAACAGCATCGAGAGGGAGGGAGTCGGAGATAGGGGTGTGTATCCACTTCATGAGATACAGGGAGACGAAGAACATCTCGTTGCACGCGCATATGAAAAAGAGGGTGCGCTGTTCGCCACCTTTGAGAATCCCAGTCCTAGCATAGGAATTATTGAAATACGTACCGAGTCGTTGTAATAGTACCACAAAATGCGGCTCACGTCGCTCTTGACCAGCTTGTGGCTCCGAGAGCCAGTCACGAGCGAGCTTTTAGGAGAGCGGGAGTGCGTCAGTTAGGCCAACATGCATTAGGGGTGAGTGTCACCTGTACATGTGCATGTAATGGCTAGAAAAGTCGAGCGTGATAAGGAACTGGAAGACGAGCGCGAAGCTTGGATATGCGGAGGTGAGATAGCAGAGCAGACATGACGTGGTACATCTGTCGAGCGGCGGTTAGCGACACCAGGCTGGGGGAGAGACGTAGGCGCCTGCTGCGCACCTATCGGTCACCATGTCTAATACCGCCCCAAATTTTGATGCTTGTCCGAGCGCCCGTGCAGCTTGTCCGTCGACGGCGTCGAGAAGGCATGATATACAATATGCGAGAGTGCAGTATCTTGGGTGATAACTCATGAAATGGAGGGAAAGACCTGCGAGAATGATTCTCGTGTAGCCTATTGGGACGGACGTGTTTCAGTGGGGTGGTCGGGCGACGACGAGATAACGATCGGGAATGAGCGAATTCTTCTCACCGATGATGTTGGGGATGAAGAGAAAGACGTTCTCGGAGTAGGTCTGGGCAGTTGCGAGGTCCACTGCGACTTTGGCATCGACATGCCGGAGTGAATCCCGTCTGCGGGGTCTGCGGGTGGCGGGAGAGGAGTGAGCTGAACCATTTGAGTGTCTGCTCATCGTTGCTGGCGGCGAGGACGGGAAAAGTCTTGGAGTCGTCGCCGTAACGCGACGTGGAAATTTATGACGCGGTGAGGGTGAAAAACAGGAACAGGATCACATAAGCTGGAGGGGTATGTATAACAAATAACTACACATATGTACGTCAACCTCCACTAGTAGAAGAACTTTTCGGTGGGTGCTGCCCAAAGTACACTCCAACCCCAATACCGACAGCAGCCAGAATCACAATTATAGTGATAAATAGACATATCCATCGCTTCCGTCGAGCAGCGCGAGCGTGTTTGACTGCGACGTCCACCTCCTCGACCCTGCTCTTGTGAGTAACGGTCCAGCGACGATAGCTAGCCACCTACCCTCTCCTGGTATCATCCTCGGCGCCAACCACTTTGGTCTCAACGACGGCTATCTGCTCGTCTTGTTGGGCCAATAATACAGCCATCTGCATCCGAATATTGGTCAGCACGAAATACGTTCTGAGAAGAAAAAAGGACGGACGTCGTTGAATAACTGCGCAAGCTCTGCCAGGGTGTTTTCGATTCTCTGAATGTCTTGGTGGCGCTCCTGGACTTCGCGGTATGCCTGTCTCGATTCACCATACCTGTTGGAAGATGTGATCTATGTTATGGGCGTTCAGCATTCAATCAGAAAACAGTCAAACGGAGGGATATACAGCTTGGAGGAAAATGGCGTTGCCGCTGCCCTCTGTGTCATTTACAATGGCAGATACTTCCTCTGGAGATGCATCTTGTTTGACTGCGTGTGGAAAGGAGCGAGTCAGCGACCGGTCATCAAGTCAAAGAAGTGACATCACCAATCCTGAACTGCCGTTCCACTCGGTCCTTGTACTTTTGGCGATATTGTTGTTCGACGTTCT
>JBBPOM010000036.1:0-75860 GCA_038091455.1 Leccinum uliginosum
AGATGCTCGTAGCTGCGTGGGATCCGTAGATGTATTTTGAAAACCAGATACAAGGTTTTTATAGTCCCGGGCATATCCCGAGACTGTCTAGCGAGTCTAAAGTAGATATAACAAAACGTAAACAAAACCAAACATAAGTGGAAAGGAAGACAACACAAGACCGGCCTTCGGACTATCGGTACTACGAAAAAGTGGACCGGTCTGCGTAAGGACAGACCGGTAGTAGGTAGGAACGATGAGGAGAGGATCTGGAATATGTTAAAGAAGGGGTTTATACGTACAGAGACCTGCTGGGCTCTACAACGATTCGTGGGAAAGATATATCTCAGTCTCCATTATCTAAGGTAGGAGCTGGAAACCAAAAGTAAGAGAGATCAAAATAAGGAAATTGTTTGGCATGGAGGAAAAAGGAAAAGAAACTATTGTACAAGACTACATCTCCAGGATTAGTATGGTGCGGCCCTAACCTTAGCAGCCTTTCAGATGCGTACAGGCCGAGATGGACCGGCAGTGGCCACCTCGGGGGCAGGGGTACATCAACGAGGAGTTGACTGTATGCCAACATCCACTTTTTGAGGTCCCCAGTGAGGGAGTACCTCAGGTCTCAGAGTGTGTCTATCGAAAGGTAAGACATCGTGAAGGGTATTGGATACATAGGAAACATTGTCATAAATGTCCTCATAAAAGCCTTCTTTGTCAAGGCAAAGCTTCCTGCGAATTTCTATCTGATGTAAGCAATCATACATCCAATTGCGGGTAGAGGGGTCCAAGATGAAAGAAGATTGAACCAAAAAGGAAGTGTTCTTGGGGTCCTCCATGAAGCAAGTATGGCGGCGACGATCGAATTCCAAGTTCCATTCCTGTATAGTCAGGATTTCGTCCTGATGGTTAAACCCATGTTGTGGTCGTGCCTCGAACTCCTGTGGTAAGAAGTTCGGAAAGATAATACTCCTTCTAAACTCCAACAATTGGTCGCAATCGATGGGAAAGTGGCAGTTATGGATCAACTTGTATCCTTGCCAGTGGATCAGAGAGGTTTTGACGTGATAGTTGTCGTAGGATTGAGTCGGAAGAGCCCAACCGATCGAAGTGAGGAGGGAGTACATCTGCAAAAATGAAATACTACATAGACAGAGCATTTCTATGTAGGCCTATATTGTACTATATAGTTGGAGAATTTCTATGTAGCCTACATTGTACTCTGTATGTATTCATGTCACCCGAACAACTATGTTGACTACATATTAATAAATGATTTATTGCATCCTACCGTATAAAAACTCTGCCTACTAGGCAATATGACTTAGTAGTACAACGTCACCTGTATCAGTCACCGTGACAAGATTAAATCATATTTATTGTGCAAAAACAACGATACCAGCATGACCGATGAAAGAAAAAGAGATATATGATCAGACGCATACATGCGCACTCAAACGACATTGAATGATTCCTCCACCATATCACTCCCATCCTCATCCTTGTCATCACTCTCACACTCTCTGTACGCTCGGGCACTTTGCTGGATTTGACTGCGGCCTTCAATGCAGCTGGAACGTATCCTTCTTGTAAGCGGGACCTTCAACTTAAGGTTCTTGATCCCAGGAGGGTGTGGCAGAGATGCTGACGATGCTAAAAACCAATGGCAAGTAGCCTGAGGTGTCTGAAACACGATCAGCATAACACCGCGTGTACTAAAGGAGAGGCGTGCATGAACATGTAAGCAGGACCTTCAACTTAAGGTCCTCGATCCCAGGAGGTGTGGCGGACTCGGAGATGCTGACGATGCTAAAAATCAACGGCAAGTAGGTGTCTGAAACATGATCAGCATAACGCTGTGTGTAAAGAAGAGGCGTGCACGAACATACCCGGGCCTGGTCAACCAGGTCTGGAGTCATGTTTCACATCTCGTGGTAGTAGCATCAACCTTCAAGAGCACACATACATCTTGGAGCGGCTTAAGGATTTAGAAATCCATCTCAGGTGAGACAGACTGAGGGATCCGTTGAATCGAATGAGATCTAATTTGCTTCTAGGCCGGCCTACTTCCACGATTTCGAACAATTCATTGTCACCATGCCCCACGACACCCACGAAGCCCTGGTCGTCCCGTTTATTCAGGGAATGATCCTTGAATTCGCAAGGGCACCACTCTCATGCGGGCCATACGCGATTACCGTAGAGGTCGCACCAAACGCTACTGTGGATTGCAGAGAGAGCAGGTTCATACCCGACGCATGTGTGCGGGTATTCTCTATGACTAGCGCAGGCGATATCACGGCCATGCACGAATACTTTTTTCTGGAGACTGTGTTTTTGCAGTCTGAGGCAGATGTGGTAAGAAAACTACAAGCTTACGTCAAATACCACCCCCGCACGCTAGCCATCCTCAAGATCAAAATCAAGGAAGCCCACTATACTGCACCGTCGAAGTCACCCGCATCAAGTGCATCGATTTGTTTTATAAATGCACCGGTCCCGGGCCTCACTGGCAGCGAGCAGGAATTCAGGCCGAGAAGCACAGCAAATACTTTCAAGATCGTCCGAGATGACATCACTTGGATCAACGTCACGGAAATAGAGCTACAACTTTGGCTCCGTCTTGGTGATGAACCGATTGACCTGGGGGTCAATCATCCTAACGATATGCAAACCATGTATGCAACGGAGGTCAATGTTCGGTCCTAACTAATCGTAACGATTCTAACATGTTTTCATTGCAGACACTGTACCCTATCTGCTCCACTGCCGCGGTGGACGCCGTGATCAACCAAATGATGCAACGCTTCAAGAGCATCTTGATCAACTACATCAAGAAAGCGTTGGAGTCCAACGCTAACTCGGTCCCAGACTCGGACGACCTCGACGACGAGGAGAAAGAGGTCTGGTTGGACGACTTGTCCTCATGGGCTCCAAGAAGCCCTCTTTTTAACTGGCGTTCCATTTCATCCCAGATCGCAACCAGTATGTGGAAGACCGCACACTCCCGCTACAAGGATTGGCACATTGCCCTTCCCAAGCGGCCTCTCGATGACATCGACTCAGACCTGGGTGAGGGAGGAGATGGGGAGCCTGCGAACAGGTCTTCTTCTT
This sequence comes from Leccinum uliginosum, assembly GCA_038091455.1. Classification (NCBI taxonomy): domain Eukaryota; kingdom Fungi; phylum Basidiomycota; class Agaricomycetes; order Boletales; family Boletaceae; genus Leccinum; species Leccinum uliginosum. The sequence goes on from JBBPOM010000036.1 coordinate 3,094, forward strand.
TGAAGAAATGGTTGCAATTGGGCTGAATGGCTGCCAGGTATTCCCACGTCTTTGAGATACACGCAATGCCTCACACTTATAAGGGGCAACCAACTTAGAGTCGCTCTTGGTCGACGTTATCGATCATTTTTTTATTCGTCGGTTTTCTTCCTTTTTTATGTTTCTGTTGTCGCAACACCTCCCCCTTCCCCTTAATACACATTGTCATACTATGTACATATGTATGTGTATGTCTTGTTTTGTTCTACTCACTGCTTCCTCGCTCGACGACAATCGTCTTTGTGTTACTTGTCTTTGTATTACTGGTACCTTTCGTTACTACTTGTCTTTGTATTACTGGTACCTTTCTTCCCCTTCTGTCTGTTGTACTTGTATATGTACCTTGTACGACCTACGAACTGGACACCTGCAGAAATTATGGTTTGGCGACTCTTCGGCGTGGTCTGGTCTGGTCTCTCTCCGCGGTATCTGATCTTGATCAGTACTGAGTACCCTAGGACCTAAGGCCTGAGTCGTTTTCTCAGCCACTTCTGCATGAGAATTAATTAGCTAATGGAGTCGGGAACTTTGCGTGTTGGCACTCACTGGCAGTTACCAGCAATCACGCGGACTTGCTCTGCATCCTCCACCTTCTCAATGTGCTCCTCATCCATCTCGAAGCAAAGAGCATTCTCTCAATTCCGGGAAGCTGAGCTCTGTGGTTAGAGATACCCTGTTGGATGGCAGATGGTGAGTCTTCAAGCCCACCGATTTCTTATTGTATATCGATATGTAGAACTCAATGCGGGTCTAATATTAGTGTGGACGAACATTGGAAAGGTCTGCACAGTCGCACACATTCTCGTGACCATTCAGTCCTACGCGAACTCGCCCGCATAACCGAGAGTCCGCTCTACCCTGGCAGCTTAGCCACCTTGTTGTCAAAGGTACGGAAAAGGTCATCATCGTCCAAGAGCAGCTGAGCAAGAACCGCATCATCGTCAACATGGATCGTGTCAAGGCTGTCATCCAGGCTTCCTGCCTCGTGCCAGTGGGCCCCTGGATCTTTGATCAAAACGTGTCCATCGACTCAAGGTGGGGCTGGTACCACGAACCGTCCTTACGCCAGTTGGGTTTTCAGAGGTCCGTCTCTCTCTCTCTCTCGAATTCTCCTCCTTAACCCCCTGGTCAGGTACAATTGCGCTCTGTTACCAGGATACCAAAGGCCACGAGTTCGACCTCGACCTCCACGACCACCACTGGTGTACGCCCTCGTACCCTGAATCTAGCAAATCACCATCCACACGCCACTCTTCCTCCCCACAGAACCGGTATGCCATCATACCCTCTTCCCTTCCCACTTACCCTGAACACCGCAATGCCAGCCGAATCGACCATATACAATAAATCAACTGTCTCAAGCGCTCGGTCTCGCTTCTCAAGGGCTTTGCCCCTCTTCCTCCCCATAGCAACCCTCCTGCCAAATATCTATCTCCCCACCATTCCGAACAAAGAAGGAACTCATGGAGATGGATGTCCTGGAAAAGTGGAGCATCGTCCACTTTGGTATTTCCCATTTCTCATTTCTCATTTCCTATTCCTCTCCTTTACTAACACCTTCTCTTTCTAGAATTCGAGACCGTCGGAGAAGGAATCCATGGAGACGGATGTCCTGGAAAAGGACAGCGTCGTCCACTTTGGTATGTTCCATTTCCCGTTTTTTATTCCTCTCCCTCATCGAGACTTTCACTCAAGTTCACTGACTGAATGTGTCTGCACCTTCGCCCCAAACTGGCAGTAAGTTGATGACCAACAGCCTCGAACTCGTCGTGTGCTTACTCCAAGGTTTGCTGCCATCATTCCTCTCCCTACTAACCCATTCTCTTTCTAGAATTTGAGACGTCGAGACAGAAGGGATATACGCGTCGGGTGCTCACTCGTTTGCTGCCATTATTCCTCTGGACCCTTACTAACTTTCTCTTTGTAGAATTCGAGACCGTCGGGAAACCCTCCCTCGAGATATCTGGCCCCCACTGCTCCAAAGAAGGAATCCACGGAGACGGATGTCCTGGAAAAGGACAGCGATGTCCACTTTGGTATTTCCTGTTTCCTGTTTCCTGTTTCCTGTTTCCCGTTTCTTATTCGGCCTACCATGTTTCTGAGGGTTTTTCCGAGTGCAGGACAAGTCGAGAAGAACAGATATGTGGAGACGTTGAGGCCCGCAGCATATATGCGCAGACACAGGTCATCGAAGTCTGCGTCCGAATCCGGCTCGAGGAGGGCGCTGGAGAACGACGCCGATCAGCCAAAGTCGGCCAAGATGGCTATGTAGGGCGGTCCACCGTGTCTGTCACCCAGGACTTCATTCGTTAGGCTGATGGTGTCCAAAATGTCCCTGGAACTCTTTGACCCGATCCTTTCAGTTATGAAAATATGCGACATTCACGGCCCCTTGGAGGTGCCTTTGTCTCCTTCATCATTAAATCACCTTATCGACGAGAGGCTATTAATTGCGGATATTCGTACCCAGAGCCGTTTTGTCCATTCGTCCAAACTAAACAGCAAATTGTTCAGAGTTGAAAAAATATGTTGCAAAGTCGAGATACCCCTCACTAATTCCTTCTCTTTCTAGCATTCAAGACTATCTGTTATCTGTTTCATCCAAGTTCACCAATCACATGTGTCTGCCCCTTCGCCCAAAACCGGCTGTGAGTCGATGACCAAGGGTGCTTACTCCGTTTCACCCAAGTTCACCGACCACATGCGTCCGCACTTTTGCCCCAAACTGGCGGTATTGAAGTTGATGACCAACAGCCTCGAACTCGTCGGGTGCTTACTCGTCTGCACAACACCCTGACAAGCCGTGTATGGTCCCATAGTGCTAGCGCCACTGCCTCTGAATTGGTAGTCGGCATATTGTACCAAATACTAGAAGACACTCACAGGTTAACTGTACTATTTTACTACCACCGTACTCACGGCCAGTGAAAAATTGCATTTTTAAACAAAGAGAGTAATATCATGTGGGTATCACTAAGTTGCCAGTACTAGTAGTACTACTGAGTACACTGCCACTGTACTACAAGTTAGAAAGTCGAGTGGCTACTACCACAAATCTGTACTATGTATGTCTGTACTGTCTGTACTGTCTGTACTTCTGTACTTCTGTACTTCTGTACTGTCTGTAGACTACTATACATACTACTCTGTGAAATATCTGTACTGTCTGTATATCTGTACCTCTGTGCCAAACTTGGTGTTTTACTGATGTGGTAAAAACTGCCAGGTAGGTGTTGTTAGCGCAATGCCGAATTGTCAATCAGTCCGAAATCTTACCCCTTTCCCTCCCACCCACTCCACCACCCAGATCATCAGATGACATTTACTGCTTTATGAATGGACCCTGTACTGCTTGAAGATATGGAAATCGAAATCAATGTACCTGTTGAGATAAAAGTCGTTAGCGATGGCCAGTGAGTTTCCATTTACCCATGGTGCGTCAACAGCTCCATTCAGAAACCTCGGGATCAAATGACAAGTTTGATGGATCCGGTCAACAGAGATGACCACTGCATTTGGCAGTCGTCGCCGAGTCGATCGACTGATGCGAAACATCCCAACTGTCCTATCAAGGGTTAGTAGAGGTGTGAACCAATGGACGTAAGCAAGAGGGTGAGGATAGTTGCCAAGGTGGGGAGGGAGCCTAAAGACAACGCGTACTTCAGCAACGTGAAGGCCTGAAAACTCGATTAGTGTACAAAATGGTGAGCTTACATAGACTTACTATGAAGTCCTCCTTGCCGCGGGTGCAGCGCTGGCTCATCATCATCAACTGTAACAAGAACCATATCAAATCTTGCTAATGTAGCAGGTTTTCGGATGCTGTTCGAGCACTGTGGGTGAGCTCGAATTCTTGCTGAATTCTTGTTTGGCATATGTTCATTTGGCGCTAACATGATGACCACGTTGCTGACTCGGAAGACATCAAACTGATCCTGTATGCTGGCCTCCATGGTTGGCATCCCAGAGCATTCAGTGCGAAGAAACATTTGCAGTGCATTGAGGAAACAAATAGCACCGTGGTTCTCTTCGAGATACTGCAAAGTTCTCAGCAGGAAGGCGGGGCGCTTGGTGATGCGGTAGCGTGTTGATGTGGTCTGCTGGACAGCGGGAGTCATGGCATCATCTCGGTCTGATGTGTCCTCATCCGAACCACTAGGAAAAGACTGGTCAGTGGAGTAGATACCGTTGCGCCAAGCAAGAAATTGATCAAACCACATGACCACTTCTTCAAGTTGGCGCTGGAGCCATTTGGTCATCTGCATGGTATAGTCCCACCAGTTAGTCGCAGCATATGCTTTTTTGGCAAAATCTATATGTAGACGTTCAGCATTTTCAGTGTTGAGGCCATCTAGAGTGCCGAGATTCTTGATAGTCTCGATGTAGTGGACCAACGAATGGACTTTGGGGATGTTGAAATGTTCATGGCATCCTAACTCGATGAAGATGTCCTTGGCAGCGTGAAAATCGTTGAGCGCGTCTTGCAAAGAGGTGAGAGTGTCGTCCGTGTGTGATTGATATGACGTGAGATAGATGAAATCAAGTAGACTGCGCCCCGCGCGGATGACATCCTGCTCCAAAGTCGTTCTGATAAGACCGCCCACGAAGACACGTTGGAGCTGCTTGTTGTCGGATCCAGTCCACTGCTTCACCTTTGAAATTCCTTGTGAGAAGTGTCCGAGTCGAAGTCCCGGATGCACAGGCATTGCTTGAAACCTGTTGTCAAAGTTCTTCTGACCAGTGATGGCAGCGCACCATTTTTTGAGGTGGTCTTTAAAAACACCTTGATGAAGCCTTTGATGCAAGAGGTCAGAAGTTATACAGGCGAAGATGTCGGTGTGGGGAAGGTCAGCCCAAAAGGGCACAAAGACAGGGCGCAAGCCCTCGGCGATGAATTCAGGTGGATACTGTTCGGTCACCTGAGCGTGAAGTGTTTGCTTTGTTCGTGTTTGGTTGAGGAGTGGGAATTGGGTGTTTTCGCCTCGCTCACTCGCACGCACAAGGCACTTGGGGCAGCGTTTTTCAGCACAGCAGGCTACAAGGCACTGCTCAGGATGGTCTCCAATAAAAGCAGCCAGGATCGGGAAGACGCGCCGAAGACACCCATCTGCACAGACCATTTCCACGCCGTTTCTGCCAGCCTCCACCAGTGGCTCGAGAAGCTGTCTCATACAGTAGTGAAACAGGCAGTAACCTGCGATGGAACTGTCCATTTTCGACACGGGCAAGTATCCTATTAAGACAGATGCATGGTGGGAAGGCTCACACTGGCAGTGCAGTTGTTTGGACAGGTTGCCGATGTTGAAAGTGTAGTATGTGTTTCCTTATTATCACTACTACCTTTCTATAGGACTGGCATTAGCCTTGTCCATATCGCTATCTAAAGCATAGTAATGCTAAGTACAAAAGGATAGTGGATTCTACACTATTACTATCCTGATAGCTATCTCGAAGATAAGATCTAATCTTATCTTAGATAGTCATATTCATGACTACTAGATTAGAGCCCTATATGCCATTGGCTAGGCTCATCTATCAAGCGTCTTACTCATCAATGATGACTGATGCTGATCGAGATACTTACGCTATTGGATAAGATTATATCCACTATTATTACATAACATACGAGTACTTTATGCTATTGGCTAAATACTCATAGACGTATATACAAGTACAAACAATGTATTTAGTATATATAGACCAGGCATTCAGCCTGGAATAATAAGGACTTTTCTCCTGATTAAAAGGACTAAAGGGAACCCGGCTCTACTAAGCTATAAAGCGCTAGTAAGACAACACTAAGTAGCTAAGACTACTCTACCACTACGGACAGACATCCTAGTGAGAACGATCGACCTTATAGTCGATCGTGTATAAGCTCTGTCTTGAGCTTTGTCCATTACATTACGGACATTACCTATCTATTGATAGAGGTGACGTGCACATACCTATGCACTCACATGGAGTCTGTATAAGGCTTCTTTCCCTACTATGTAGAGCTACCTACTATCTCATAGTAGAGATTACCTACCTCTTGGTAGAGATATGTTATAACGCTATTGCGTTTAACTTACCTATCATATAATGATAGAATCTTACCTGACTTCTCTCATAACCAGTCAGAGACTAACCCATCTCTAGTATCGCCTCTTCAGTCGTTACTAAGATGGAGACTTACTACTTCTGTAGTAAGGGTAATGAGCTCCCTTGTTGGGATTTCCTATATAGCTCACGCTTTATAGAGAGTTTCCTATTGCCAGACCTCTAGGAGTCAGTTAATGCTACGTGGTACATTCCTGCCACGTACCATACTTCCTACCACGAACCGTTGGTAGAGACTGACATAAGTCTGGGTATAGAGAATAACTGAAGATCATAGAGATCGTGTCGACAGGTACTCACGTTCCTCTGATTGCTCGTTCGATCATCCTCGTGGCCTCGGAACCACTTCACATATGAGCAAATGCCTTCGTGCGCTGTACGCTGTCACATGGTATGATTTCTATACACGGGTCATTGCCGACCCAAACCCACACACCACAATCCATCACGACACTCTGGCTGTCAAAACTCGATGCCCGCTTGTCCCTAGACCGCACCCTAGCAAAGCAACCCCGCTGCACCGTGCTATGCTTGACCCGCGCGTCCCCCTTCATGCATGTCCTGTGTTTTTAGGGCTCCAGGTATTATGTTGAGGCGGAAGACTCCGACGCTCCTCGTGTCGACAAAGACTGAAGTGAGCAGCTGTGGACTTCGTTTTGCGATCAGATACTGACCGGCGTCATTATTCGTGTGTTCCAACGCGTCGTACTAGGTAAACAAGAGCTGACCGATCCCATCATCAGCACCCGCTTTCCATATCGTACCTGGGCTATCTCTGGAAAAGAGATGTAGTACGGTGCGTCCAGGTCGTGTTTCATGCGTGCTGTTGGACGTGTACTCAGCCATCTCAACGTCGCAGCTGGTATCGTGTGGATCTCCAAGATCAAACCCGAAGCCCCACTGTCAGGTCAAGGGGCGTCTCGTGATGGCCGAGTTCGAAGGGTGCGTACTTATGCTGATGTGACGCACGCTGGACAGAACCTCAAGGTACTGCACCCCTTCCCTTCTTGTCATGTTTGCTGACCAGCGATGGCCATTGCAGATGCTTTGAACTTGAAAGAAGATGATGTGGGGAACGAACATGTCACTAACTACTTACGCGACCTTGAGCGCCCCACCCGACCAACCGCCGTCTCGCATCCGGCTTGCTCCCGCACGCGCGCATGACGCCCCGGTGTACCCTCATCCACTCCTCCATCCCCTCCGAGTCTGTCTCGGGGAACCACACAAACGTCGCTGTATCCGCCTCCCGCACAGCAACTATCCCTCCGCCCTGGGACTCCTTCTTAGCCACGCCCTCACAGGGTCCGCGAGGTGGCCCGAACACCCGCGACGCCTTTTAAGGACGTGGAACCTCATCATGCTCAGTATATCCATGGCAGGCTCCCAAATTGCCTGGACTGTAGAGTTCGGGTAAGTCTTGACGATACAACGTGTCTGGGCCACGGCGGATGAGCTGACACTCGTACATAGATACAGCACGCCCTTCCTCCTATCACTAGGCATATCCGAGCAAGTCACGAATCTCGTATGGTGGAAGCTGAACTCCAACGTCGGAATAAGGCTCAAAGACAGCCATCCTCGGATGGTGCTTACCCCGAAAGGAGCTGATTGCACGGCGCACAACACCGTCTGTTTTGATGAGTCGGACATGGTGACGTGCGTTCCGTTGCCAGAGTAGATGTGGCGGAGTTCCCCGTACGTGACGTGATTATCACGGCGAGCCTGAGAGCAAGTGAAGATGGCAAAGGCATAGTCTAGAAGATCGGCGAGGGATGACGAACACAACGGCGCGCCGGCGTAGGGACCCCTCAAATTACCCGTGGACTACATACTTCGGTTGTGTGATCATTTAGATTGACATTAAAATTTCAAAATGTTCTCTGATCTAAATATCTAATATTGTATCTACTGGATAATGTCATAGATCCGGTGCTGGATATCATAATGAATCACTATTGAGTGAAAAGTAATGGGAGTACTGGAACATGTTGATGATAGATCGGTCGACCGACGACAGCTCCCGATGGTGACGATTCTTCTGTCGATCCGGGAATTTTGAATTGGAGAGGTGTCACGCTGACTCAGCCGTGACCGTTCGCTCTCCGTCTGAACCGTTCCCCGTAGTGTCGCTCGGTCTGTTCAAGTTCAGGGATGGGCGAACCTCTAGAAGTGTGGTATTGGGTGCGTGGCTCATCCTGCTCCGAAGTCCTTCCGGTAGAAGCCTCCCTGGATACCACCCTTGTCGCCCTCCAGCAACACATCATGGAATCGTGGTCCAGACACTCTGGCCAGGCTGTCAACTTGAACTGTCCGCCACGTCTGTACAAGGTCCCACAAACACATCCAGTGGATCTTCGAAATGACGGATTCGAGGATGTTCTTGGCGCGCTATCTATCTCTGATTTGGGTCGATCCTTGTGTACTACACGAACGCAGACGTTCAGGGCTACTCTCACATCACAGCTCCAACCGGATCACCTTCACTTTATCGTTGGTACGTGATCTGATGTCTGGAATCAATGTTCATTTACTCTTTGATAGATTTCCCCTCTTACAGAATCGTTTGCCGGTTTCGAGGCGGTCATCCCGATGAAGACATCACCATCGAACTAACGGGAGAGGAAAACCTGCGTACTACCCTCAAAACTAAGGGCAAGGAGCTCTGGCCACTATTCAAAGACATGCACACTTCTACCCTTCGCGTCTACAAGATCTCGTTCAAAGACCTCAAAGAACTGAAAGAGATTCTCGATACCGTGGGAGAGGGTGATCCTATCCGCGATGATCATCGGGTTCGTGATGCATTCCGCGACGTTCCATTCTCTTCGAAGACGTTACGCATCGTCATCGAGGCGGCGGCCAGTCAAAGTGCGCATTCCCTTGCTTGCGGCGACATGTACTGATCATACAGTCACAGACAACAATATCCGTCCTTCGGCCGTTCAAGCTTGTCGCGGGGACACGGTTGGCAGGGACGCACTAGCAGTCACGGTCGAAAGCGAGCGGTCCAAGTTCCTCAACCAGAACCAGAACCAGAGACCCTCCGCCACTGCCGCCCCATCAGCGTTCCTTAAGCGGCAAGCGGACACCACCCAAGCTATCCCCTGCGGACGCCCTCGAGGGAACGAAGACTGTATCCCAGTGACCTTGTTACACCCGGTCTTCGCCCAGTTTAAGGAGGACATCCATAGTATTTCATTGAGTGCAGAAGACAACGCATTGGCTGTTGCTCTTGCAAATGCCATGTCAGATATTTATCCCAATGAGTCGCAACGAGCAGCAACAATCAGAAACGTCTTGAAAACATACAATATCCACCTGAATGTCAGCAAAACTCAACCTGGTGGATGTGAAACCGACGGAGACATCTCCACTCGAGGCTATCGTCACGTTCTAGTCGAATTCAAGAACGAAGTGGGGAGTACTGCGAAAGAGCCGTACTTCCAGGCCATAGGATACTACCTGGAGTTCACAAGATCAGATGCACCCAAGATGTGGCATTCTCCTTTGCCGTGTCTGTTGCTGTCCATCTTCGGTCAGTTTTCACGTGCAAACGCCAACACCAGATTACTGACGATATTTCTGTGACTGTAGGACCATATATCGACTTTGCTGGCGCTGCTTGGAATCTCCGCCCAATAGCACAATCATTAGCGACGATCTCTTTCCATGTCCATAGCACAGACACCGAAGATCTCCTCGTTTTGGCTCGACACATGGCTGCATTCCGCAGGACTATCCGAACACTGAAGGAATACTACGAGACCTTGTCATCACCATCTCCGTCAAGCACACTTCCACCACAGCTTTTCCCATACCCTACCACCTACACATCTCATATCACCCAAGAGCAGACAGAAATTATATACAAGAGACAAGTATCCAAGACGCAGCTTGTCTTCTTTGGGTTCGAAGGCTCCGACAAGGCACATCCAATCTGTATCAAGTTCGTTCGACGGTACTCGGAAGATGCTCACAAATATTGCGCATCTTTGGGATGTGCTCCCGCGTTGCACGGTTTCGAGACTATCGTTGGCGGATGGTTTATGGTTGTCATGGACGATATCAGCAACGGATACGAAACATTATGTGACAGGCCAGTCTCCACAATCGTCAAGGGACTGATGGCAAAAAAATTAACCGCAATACACAACGCTGGCTATGTGCATGGGGATTTGCGAGATACAAACATCATGAGCTGCAAGTCGGACGCAACGGATTTCAAGTTTATTGACTTTGATTGGGCGGGCAGGGTGAACGAGGCGACATACCCCCCGTTCGTCAATAGGGAGTTCTGGCGGCCAAAAGATGCCATGGACTGGTTACCTATTCGGGCGGAGCATGACATTGAGATGCTTGATCACATCCAAGGTTTGTTACCAGAATGTCCATAGTCCAGTACAGGAAGTATGATACCAAAATAATGTTCTGTTTTTGTCACAATATAGTGTTCAAAGTTCGATGGATGAGTCTTCTTTCAACGTCAGGGTTCGCAGATGCTGACGTCGTTGTCGGTGTAATCCTCAATATGTTCACTAAGTTGCGTCCATGTATTTTGTTTATTTTGTTCGCAACTGCATCAGCAAAACCCAAAAATGTGCTCAGGAGGACATAGCAATGTAAAGGAACAGACTGTTATACAGTACTATGCAGCATTGCAAAGCACCCCAGCTCACCCCAACTAGCCAGGACTTCATAGCAAAGCTTGATCCTTGGACAAAATATCCCAAGCACCTCATAGCATCATAAGATGACAGCCATCCAGCTGTCTAGAACATACATGGTTTTCCAAAGATACCATCTCAATCAGATCATCCGAGTCATGATACTAGTACTCGCGTGACACCCGACGGGTCACGTACCACATCCGAACATCCAGGCACACACCGTTGCCGTCGCGTAAAGAACATTAATATTTTGTTACTACGAACATGTGACCTTTACTAGTATAGTCTGTCGTAAGCGTCTCGATACCATTGCAAATCTGTTCACGACCCAAGTTCTCGATCACCATTTCCGTTGAGGGCACCGATGACGATGATTAAACCAATGAGGCGGAGATGCTGGCTAGGTTGGATGATGATTGCCTTTGCCTAAACAGTGATGGCGACACGATTATCCTTCACAACACTGTGTCCCAAAGGGCAAATTTGTACTGCGGATGGCGATCAGAAGGTCGCGTGTGATGGTGGTGAACAAGTTTCGTGGATTCTGCCTCGCAACGTCTGTGCTTAAGAAATATGACAAGCCTAGATGCAGTGAACTACCGCAGACTTACCTGGAGCAAACTCGCAACATTTTCTCATCAGGATTGTTGGGCGCATCACATTTCTCGTTGAAGAAGGATCCGTGCGTCTCGGATAGGCATCCCTTTCTTCATAAATAGCGCCGAAAGCGTCATCATGTCATTCAAGCCCATTGATTCAGCTAGATGTCAGACTGACCGGTATGCTCCGCTATATTCATCATGCGAACAAGCGTGACACCCGTTTCATTGTCTTAAGGTTGTTGCAACACGTTCTCGTAATCCATAACCCTGGCATCGATGTCGGAGAGCGTGTATTTCGCTGTTCGAATACTACCTGTGCACGGAGGAGGCATCATGAATTAGACGGCGTATTTGGTGATGAAGTAATGCTTTGCCTGTTGTATCAGAAGCACGATCGACTTGATTTGCGCACCTCAATCGGCTTCAAAGGTTCGGTATCATTGAAAAAGCTGTGGACGTTCATCGGGCCTGCAACCAAACGATCTAGTCGTTGCAGTCTCTGTGGTTTATCAGCACCTCTGAGCAACACCGTGTAAAGAGAGGCACCTTATTCGCAGTGGATAAAAGCAAGCGACATGGATGGATGAAGCTGCCATGTCACATTCAGCCCACGTGGAAGTTGGAACGGTGAACTTCAAATACCGGTGTTATGGGTGCAGTTCAATCATCTATAACAGAACACCAAGGATTCGATCAGACGTCTTCAACCGAATAAATGCTCCGATGATCCGCTCCGCTTGCCTCGGTGACAGCGTCTGTATCTTGACGTTCATCTGTATTCCTGTCCCGAATGGCGATGCCATGACAGTGCAATCTCTTCAAAGCATCGCTGAACCTGCCTCGAATGTGTTCCACTGTAGACCGTACGGAGGCAGACATACACGAACCGGGGGCAGGATAAGATCTCTCCACCGTAGGTGGATTCGTCAATGTTAACGGCACACGCTCGATCTGTGCTTCTACTTGGGCGACCATCTCTACGGGCTCTTATTCTGTGCGTTCCATCATCTCTCGAATCTACTTGAATTCAATGGGAACAGAGAAGAAAAGATAGGCCACTCACCGAGCATTGTGTGGTGTGGAGAGGAGAATCAAACGCGCCCTGTCGAAGTCAACGCGATCTTGTGTGGGGTGATAAACGGACTTGCTCGACGACAGGATGCGCGAGGATTTTCGAGATTCAAAGAGGATGGGACTAGAAATCCGTTATGGCGCGTGCTCAGCGTCGACGGGACAAGCACAAGTCGCTGCTACATGACGGGAACCATATGATGATAAGAACACGCCAGAAAAGACTTAGAACAGAACGCACACACTGTACCAGTGGTTCCCAACCCACACCGCTAACTCTTATCTTATCAGTGCTTCCTTTGGCTGTCCAAGATTCCACCGACCCGTTGCCAAGGTGTATGGTGATGAGATCATACTCTTCTTCGGCGCGCTGGAGAAGTACATCCGTCAATGTCCATTCTTGGATGAGGACTTGCCATTCATATGGGTAATCGATGAACGGACAGTGGTTTGATCACTGGCCCCACATTGTTCAGGCCATGGTTTTGCCGGTGAATCCTATTGGAGTCAGCGGGAGACATGTGGTAAGAGGGGAATAATGGATACACACGTCTGGGCATGAAAATGGCCTGTGAGTTTTTTTTCCAAGCCCCACAGCGGATCAAGAGACAATTCGCATTGAGTTTGGGCCAACTTGGATCTCGCTGAAGCGGCAACGGCGTGTTTGAGGATGGTGGCAGTGTGGTCAGACTCTACGAGTGTCCTGAGGCAGCAGTTACGCCGCCAATACCACAGCGGATTCGACGAGGATGCCTTACGCCTGGTGCCACAAGCGGAAGTGTAATGGCAACTACGTCGCCGAGCACCCCATAAGATCCAGTCTGGACATCTGGATCTTGTCACTCTGGTTGCTACCCCGAATGTCTATTAAGAATAGGGCAAGCTCATTCCCATCGGAATGCCCTTCTGGATCTTATCGATGAGGGCCCTTTTCATGAATTGTTCTTCTGCGAGCACGCGGGTCGTCTGAGTGACGGCGGAACGGGACATGAGGAACATGTGACTAGTGAACAGAATAACACTCACCCTCAAAAAAACGTTCTAGATCGATGCGGCCAGCGTTCAACACCCTATGCAGATGGTAAATCGTATCTTCGATTGCATTGTCTTCGGTGACTAAATTGATCAACCTGGATGACAAAAAGAAATAATTCACGCCAGTCAGTCTGCGATCGGACAACAGCACACATTGCAAGAACGGAAACTCGCTGGTTGTGGACTATGCTCGTGGAACAGACCAATTCATCCACCTCGGGATCCCCCTTTCGGCGTAACTCGGCGAGGTTCCGGTCTGATTGATCAACAATACTCCGCAACCTGGCTGTGACCTTACGGCAAACGTCTCTCCCCTTCCCAAGCTTACCGAACCAGGATTCCGTTTCCAACAACATAAAGGCATTGTTTTTGAGGGCGCAGTCTTTGAGAAGTTCGTGGATCTTCTTTTGTGACTCCATGACCTTGAGATCCTCTCCGGGAGTATCATCCCTCACTGCTGTGATACAGGCATGGCCATTGCTCTTGATCCTGTAGTGCTCTATATGGTTCTTGTTTCTCCTCCACCAATCCTCCATTTCTTCTTCCATCTGCAGGCCGGTGAAGACGAGCGCTATAGGTACTTTTGTGCTGCAGAGACACTCACAAAACAACCGGTAGTTGCTCTGCGTAGTCACCGTTATTCTTCCCCCGCGCATGCAGAATAGCAAGAGGTGAATGCCGCCAACGGCACTGAGCTTCATGATGAGTTCGTACCCCCTTTCGATGGCCTTGAGATAGCCATTTACCCCATGCTGGTGTTCCTCGAGGCCGATGGTGTTGAAGATGGCGAGATTCAAGCTATCGAAGGGGATGATGTATCGTGTGGATTGCATCGTGCAACCTTCAACGTTGGATGAAACCTCCGCAATGTCATCTTAAGCGATGAGGTTGATGACGGAACTTTTACCGACACCAGTTTCACCGAAAAGCACGACATTGATGGTGGAAAGCTGCGTCGTGGAGATAAGCCTCGAGGCGGGCCATCTCATCGCGAATGGCGGGTTCTCCGGCAAGAAGATCTGTTTGCTGAGTGCGCAGCCGATCGGTCTCCAAGAGCATGAGCTGCGACAGGGAAGAAAACTCTGATCTTGTCATGAACCTGAGCATGCAGTTGAAGCAGCTCTGCATTCGGGGGGTGTGGTGGTGCTGATGCCTGCGGAGGCTGTGGGGCAGGAGATTCATCATCGAGCAGGTCCGGAAGCGAGAGAGCGGACGCAGCCAGTGGATAGAGAGGAGGCGGTGGAGGTGGAGGTAAATGTCGAACAGGGTGAGTCAAGACAAAGTCGAACTTGCGCGGGCGGACTTTGCACATCTGGGCAGGTTCTAGCGGAGGCATTGATGCGCATTAATTAGCAACGGTGGGAGAGGAGGGATCTCTGGACTGTTCGGTGGCTGATCCCAGGGAGAAAGGATCGGTTGGTGATATTGGGGCGGACGCGCATCTGCACGAGGTTTCTGGGGCAAAGGCGGTGGCGGCCGATTGTACTACAAGTCAATCTAGATGGCAAAGGTGAGTGAGACAAATCGAGGGATTTAAAGAAATATGTGCATACGTGTGGATAAGTCAGAGGGAGCGTCACGGGGGTAGGAGTAGGGCGCGGGGGCACGACCGGCTGGTGAGACGGGTTTCGGCGGCAATGCCGGGGGATCCTGATTGGGAGATTGTGGCAGCGGCAAGGGCTGGGAAGCTGAGGAGCGTTGTGGGTGAGAGAGGGTAGATGAATATGAAGGGGAAGTGGGTGGTTGCGGGGCTGGGCTGGAAGACTTGGGTTTGGCGTAAAGAGGGGGGCGCGGGAGAAGTGATCTTGCATCGCCTGGAGCAAAGCGGCGATGTTGCAGGGCTTGGGAAAATGGTAATGGACTGGGCCTTGAGGGGAGAACCGACCTCGGGCTTTCTGGTCCAGTCTCGGGTGTACTGAATCGAGCATCGACCGCTGAGATCAACGAGTTTTCTCGGACCAACGAGCGTATGTTGAGTTGGCGCTACATAAGAGATCGGGGGACGGCGAGGGTAGTCTTTTGTGATCCAAATTGCGATCGGGATGTTATAGGAAGTACCCTTGAAGGAGATGGGAAGCAGACTGTGGAGACAGAGGAGAAGCTGGGCACGGCCATAGATGAAGATGAGAGGGAAGAGGATGGTTGCGGGGCTGGGCTGGAAGACTTGGGTTTGGCGTAAAGAGGGAGGGCGCGGGAGAAGTGATCTTGCATCGCCTGAAGCAAAGCGGCGATGTTGCAGGTTTGGAAAAAGGTGAATGAGTGGCAATGGACTGGGCCGAAGGGGAGAACCGACCTCGGGCTTTCTGGTCCAGTCTTGGGTGTATTGAATCGAGCATCGACCACTGAGATCAACGAATTTTCTCGGGCCAACGAGCGTGTGTTGAGTTGGTACTACATAAGTGATCGGGGGACGGCGAGGGTAGTCTTTTGTGATCCAGATTGCGATCGGGATGTGATAGGAAGTACCCTTGAATGAGATGGGAAGTAGACCATGGAGACAGAGGAGAAGCTGGGCACGGCCATCGTCGTAGGCTGCGGATTGCGATCAGAAATGAAGGGGGGTTGGACAAGGAAAACTTACTCTGAATGTCAGACTTTGGTCGCAGGGTAGAAAAGCCGGCGAGGGCACGCTCGACGTCAAGCACGACCCGCTCGCGCTCTTCGTACGACCCCGGCCGCCTGCTCTCGCAAACGCTCCACCGGCTATTTCGAGTGGCGACGGGTTAGTTTGCACTCCGACCACGGCACGTGCGGATCGGATAAGCAGAGGAGAGGCAGGAGCCATCTTTCCGCCGTCCGGAATCCGGGCTACACCTCGAATTTTGTTGTTCTGGCCCTTAGTAAGTAAGTTAGTAAGTCAGTAAGGAACAACGAGGACATGTGACCCGCATCACGAAGGCGAAAAGTAAATTTTCACCAACTATCTATACATAATTGTGCAGATCTACTTGAACGCTCTCCGACGCGCGCGAATTTAATGCTACCTCACACAACGCGTAGTAAATGGACCTTTGATGTCCTCAGGTATCGTTTTTGCTCACACGTTTTTAGCAATATCACTCGTGACCCAAGACTCAGGCTTTGGCATGAATGGTTCCGAAAGGAGCACGGGGACGCCCATCCTTCTGCTATTCAACGGGACAGTTTCGGCGCTGGCCTCGGTTTGCTCGAACCCCCATTTCCAGTGTTTTGATCGTACGTGGAAACGGAGACGAAAGAGCATATTCGTGCGGCACACCATGAACTCTAGGACAGCGACGTCACCCTTGCGTTTCGACATTTTGGACCGATCCGGATTCAGCAAGAGGGGAAGATAAGCAATTGAGGAGGTTTGATCGAAAGGCAAGAATACAGATCGAGGTGTAATGGAAGTGACGGAAGCCATTCCTACGATAATAACGCGTAAACAGGGACTCGATTGCGGAAACGGACCAGACTTGCGAGTCTCCTCGGATGACGTGAGTGATTCCCATCTCGTGGTCGTCGACGACAGAAGCAAGGTGGTACGTGGGGAACTGATCGGACTTGAGGAGGACGGCATCGATTGGCAGAGAAGCATGAGCCTCATCCCTCAGCGTACCAAAGACAATGTCGTGCGCGGGGATGCGTGGCGGGTGCATGTCATCCTAGACGGACAGTCAAGACCTTGGTAAAACAAAGTGAAGGGATAACATACATTGAGCCTGACGATAAACTTTTCGCCGGCACGGACGCGTCTTGCAGCCTCTTCTGAGGTGAGGTGAAGACATGCCTTGTGATAAGTCGAGTTGGATCCGGTGTGAGCTAACCTCTCCCTTGTAGCAGCCAGCCTGAGTTTGTTTGTAAAGCAGAAACCGCGGTACGTGCGACCCGACTACGGGAACAGCTGAGAAGGTGATAGATGGTGACGGCAGTCGTGCGTACCTCCAAGAGCCGGTGTGCGTACATGCGATACAAGTCCAAACGCTCTGACTGAAAAAAAGATCGACAATGTAAGAACAAGAAACCAACTTATGTAAACTACATACCTGATGATATGGACCATGTGGACCGACGAATCCAGGTCCTTTGGATGATTAGAGTCGTTGGTACGGTCCTCATCTGGCCTTACCAAAGTCATAGGAAAGGCCAGCCCAGCTCAGCGCCAATGAATGCCATCGACGGCTCCCGGCACATGTCACGACTGAATTCGGGTAAGTTTACCTGAAGGAACAAGAAATTCCGCTGCGCACTGCATCGGTATCCTCTATTCGCAGTATCCAGTGACCGCCATGTTTCCTTGCGAAGAGATGGTTGTACAGTGCTGTTCTAAGACCGCTGAGGTGCAGAGCGCCTGTAGGAGAAGGTGCAAAGTTCAAACCGTAGAGTATGGCATGCCAGTGGGTCACATGTCAAGTCTTAAAGTCTGTCAGACTTTATCGAATGGCCAAAAACGTACATAGTAAACGATCTGATTGATTTGAAACATACAACTTAGGAGCAGCACATACATCATATCGCATATCACATATCGCATATTGTAACATATAGTGTATATCATACGCTCGCAGAGGCATTGCAGGTCAGTCCAACTTGATTGTGAGTATTCGACCTGCGACCGACTCAACAATAGTTCCTACAAATGTGAATGTGAGATGAATGGAAATCGTATACTGTACTAACACACCGTCCGAGCCCGGGATCCGCGGATTATTGCTGAAAGACGACAAGTATGAATCGTGGAAGTCGTGCCGGTTCATTACCGCACGAACACGACCCACATCAACTTCCTTGCTGTTCAGTTTGCTGGCGCTGTGCTGTGCTTTGAATCGGTACAACTCCGCGACGGTCTCATGCTCCCGAACACGACATGATTCAAGAACGTGCTCCGCCCGAGCCACCTCTCGTCGGGCGCGAGCGACATCCAAGACTAGGACCGCCTCCTTGTTATTGCTACTGGCAGATTCTATATCATACTAGATTCAGTTAGTAGGAGGGCACAAATCATATCATTGATTGACACTTACCGGGGTATTGGGCGAGTGTATTACTTGATACAATTCGTCAAGATTCATCTCCTTGGGCCCACTGGCAGGGTTCGCAAACCGACGCGATGTGTCCAAACTACTCGGCGTCCCGATAGGGAGGGACGGGGCAATTTGGTTGCGAAATGTGACCGGAGAATAATAGGAATCCATCAACATTGAGGTCAAAAACAAACCATTACTTACTCACGAAAGATTCGATGAGGGTTCAGTTTATAAAATTTATGTCACCCTATCAATTCTTACACGTAATCACCACGTGCAGGCGTCATCAGGCCCGGATCTGTCAGACTTGCACCTGGGTCCTGAATGAACCAAAAGCGGAAAGCCAAGACACGCACATAATATTGGTCAGCTGCCCGAGCAAAGTTCCGAACGTCGAGCAAATCCGAGTCAGACATGCACGGCGTTTCGTCTTTGTCTGCGTGATTGGTTTATACTCCAGCTCGAAGGAATATGTGTACGCATTGCAAAACGTACAGATGCTTACCTCTCTGCCCATGTCTGTAGGTCATTCGAGTCGATGCAACTGTCGAACCCTCCGGATGGGCCTGCTCTCGCTGCCTTCTCTGGTGAGGTCAAACACTGACATGGCATCACTCTGCTTAGAGTGCGATTTGTTAGTCACATCAACAAAGGCCTAATAGATGTGCAACGTCCTTGTCTGTAATGACGACCATCGCGGACCTGTGAGCTGGCATGCGTTTCTTGAAAATCCCCAACAGGTCGAATGGAAAATATGAGTACTTATGACAATTGAAATATTGACCTCTAAGCTTTGTTCCACACGCTATCTAGATCGGTAAAGCTAGAACATAGATCACTCTCTCACGGAGTACCCCAAATCTAAACCTACACCGAGAACGGGGCCTCGGCGAGTCGGCAGCGAGTCGGTTTCCTCATTAATTGACAAGTGTGGTAATACCAGGGTGTTTAAACTTGAATGTACATCCAATGGAACGTAACACAGATTCTGAATCGTGTTTGTTGAGGACTATTCGCTGATTGAGGCTGAGACTCCCGAAGGACTAGAGCACGACTCGGATTACATAGCCTGAGACATAGAGTATTACATACCCACTCAGTGGGAAGAGCATGCCATAGTATATCACTCTGTCCCCGCCTCATTTTTGTCTCACGCTACACCGCGCCCTTCGCTCTAAAAGTGATTAATTGGCAGCGCTGATTGGCTCGTATCATATCCGGATAATCAATGATGCCCAAATCACGGGTCCTTGAGCGCTTGAGCAACTAATATAATGTAATAATAATAATAACAAGATATGTCACATATTTTGGACTTTGCCTCCTTGTATTGAATACCTCTTGAGCTCAGTCATGCCTCGCTGTCCCAGCTGCAGCAAAAGTTTCAAAGACGATGCTTCCGTCGCAATGCATATGAGCCAACCGGCTTCCGGTTGTAATACTTGGGTAAATAACCTTGTTCATCTTCATCAGGAACTCAACGCTCCCATCCCTGGTACTCGAGACCGTCCTGCGCGGGAGCCTTCGCAGCCCATGGCCGACTCTACATCGGCTGACCTTCTTCAGTCCTTCGATTTAGATGAAATGGATATTGATGCCGGAGATGGGTATAGTGGTGTGACTGAGGAGTATTTTCCCGGTGCAGCTCGAACCTTCGGGAAGGGCATGTCATTCGTGGACAGGTTCAACGCTGACCGGTTCAGTGCCTACCGACAAGAAAATTTGTATTACCCATTTGTATCTTTGCAAGAGTGGAAGCTGGCTCAGTGGCTTCTCCGTTCCGGCCTTAGTATGTCTGCCATCGACGATTTCCTGTCTCTTGAGCTGGTAAGTCATCGTCTAGCCTGAGGTCCCACTAACTGAACGTGACTCGGACCCTCTAGAGCCAAGGATTGAACCTGTCATTTAACACCGCAAAAGATCTACGAAGTCGCGCTGAGCTACTACCGAGCGGTCCCCGCTGGCAGTCCATGAAGATCGAAACAACCCATCCGACGAAGAATCCAGTGTATCTATACTGGCGTGACCCTTTGGATTGC
This sequence comes from Leccinum uliginosum, assembly GCA_038091455.1. Lineage (NCBI taxonomy): Eukaryota > Fungi > Basidiomycota > Agaricomycetes > Boletales > Boletaceae > Leccinum > Leccinum uliginosum. The sequence goes on from JBBPOM010000036.1 coordinate 23,640, forward strand.
CTTTCATCCATTCTCAGCCATCCGTTATTCGCCGACCAGCTTGATTTCATCCCGCGTCGCGTCTACACCACTCCGGCGAAAAATTGTCGCATATATACTGATTGGATTACAGGCGAAGAAGCATGGGAGATGCAGGTGCGTGTCCACCATTGTTTCGCTTCAACAACAAATTCACAAAAGTAGTCTCGAATCCCCGACGGTGCCACCTTGTTGGGCACCATTCTCTCCTCCGACAAAACAAACATTACCACGCTGAGCGGTGGTCGTGTTGCTCACCCACTCCTTATAGGCCTGGCAAATGTCAAGACCTCCACGAGACTCAAGTTATCATCCCACTCTCTTATGCTTACCGCTCTCCTTCCAGTTCCTAAGTTCATTCATCGGAACAAACGTATGTGCGGCGTTCTTGAAGATCGGCTTATACACCAATGTCTGGATATTATTCTTCTCCCTGTCAAGCGGGCGGCAAGGCTAGGAGTTATGTTACCCGATTCTATTGGCATCACGAGATATTGCTTTACACCGCTTGTGAGTTATATCTGCGATACCCCGGAAGCTGCTATGATCGCCATAGTCGGTGGCAAGACCTCACCTCTCACAATGGCCATGTTCAAGCAATTCGGCGACCCTTTTCGACACGAGCCGCGCACACGCCAGCGCACGCTGGCACAGCTTACAATGATCAAATCCAGAGCCGACCCCATGGAGATCGAGACGTTCTTTCGCGAAGCTCAGCGCTTCCGGCTCAATGGTGTTAGCGATCCATTTTGGATGGACTACCCACTTGCATGCCCTTCGGTTTTCCTCACTCCGGAACTACTTCACCATCTCCACAAGGAGTTTTGGGACCATGATACCAAGTGGTGTATCAACGTGCTCGGCGCCGCGGAAATCGATTTTCGCTTTTCAATCCTACAGCCCGTAACCGGATTCCGTCATTACAAAGGTGGCATCACCAAACTGAAACAGGTTACAGGCCGGGTTCATCGGGACGTTCAGCGCTGTATTGTTGGCGTGATCAGCGGGCCAGCACCTGCTGGATTTGTCACCGCCATTCGTTCCCTCATAGATTTCCGCTACCGGGTTCAGGCTCATCGGATCGATGATCATGATATTGACCTCATTTCCGCCGCTTTAGGCGAATTCCATCTGAACAAAGACGTCATCCTTCAACTTGGGGCTCGACGTGGACAGAAGAACCCTATCAATAACTGGTACATCCCGAAACTCGAACTCTTGCAGAGCATAGTACCTAGCATCAGGCGGACTGGGGTTCCCCGGCAATGGACTGCGGACGTGACTGAGCACGCCCACATCACAGAAATAAAGGTGCCGGCTAGGTCTAGTAACAACAACAAATATGAACCTCAAATCTGTCGATACCTGGACCGGGCAGAGAAATGCCGGTCCTTCGATTTCATCACTTCTTTAGTCGGACGATGTCCTGCCGAAACGTCATCAGACACGGATTCAGACATGGAGGATTCAGACGCAGGTTCAGGCGCGTCTTCGGTTGAATCTTCCTGCACCAATGCTCACAATAACTCGACCCCCACATCATCCGGTTATGCCCGTCCTATCACGAACTACTTCATCATCGCTGCCAAGATCCGTACAAGGAATGACTCGACTCCTCTCCCTGTTCGCACTTTCACGATAAATAACAACACAGCCATTCACCTCACCTATGACCCCAGCATACGGCGGATTACCGTCGATGATGCTGCAGAGAAATTCGGACTCTCTGACCTTCGCTCCGCCTTGGCCGACTTTCTGAACAAGGAGCAAGCTGTGGAACCTTCTGCTGTTCACCCCGTCGGCGGGCAGCGCAGGGCGTCGAGTAACTGCCTGCTACCGTTCACCGAGCTTCAGGTTTGGTTCAAGGTTCGGGTCCAGAACACCGAATTTCACGACGCCAATACAATTCTCCCGGCACAAACACTTTTCTGTGCCCCTCCAGATAGTCATTGGACCTTCGGGCGATATGATACAGCAATTGTCAACGTTGATGCAGCACACAAGTGGCCCGAAAGCGGCTTAAAAGGTCTGTGCCTTGTATGCATGTCGGCTTTATTTATTCATTAAACACTGTTCAGGTCACTGTGCTTGTCAACTCCGACTTATCTTCCGTCCCCTCGGTCGCAAGGGTACGAAATGGCCATGGTCAGATCGGTTCCTGGTTTACGCATATCGCTTTGATGTTATAGGACGCGATGCCACTCAGCTTGACGTACTGAAGAAAGCACAGCGTGCCAATGGCCAGCGTCTGGGGGACGTCATTCCTCTCAGCCAAGTCCGTGCGTTCGCGCATCTCATACCTCGTTTCGGAGAAACGGCAGACCGACGACTCACCCACACCAATTCCTTAGAGCTCTCAAACGAATTCTACCTCAATAAGTATTTCGATAAAAATACCTTTTTGCCACTCTCCATTCATTACCAGTAGCATGCAGCCTACTTCCTTTATCACGGATGCGGTATAGGCATGAGGGCTCATCGCCTACTTCTTTATCACAGATGCTGGGCATTGCTGGCATGGGCACTGAGCACGAGGACTTAGTTATTAGTTCAGCTTGTAACGTGGCTATTCTTGACTTCGTGTACCCTCGTCCTAACACCAATAAGTATTTCGATAAAAATACCATGTCACCCTTGATTCATTGCTATAGTAGCATGCGGCCTACCTCCTTTATCACGGATGCGGTATCATAGGCATGAGGCTCATCGCCTAGTTCTTTATCACAGATGCTGGGCATTGCTGGCATGGGCACGAGGTCCGACTACTCAGTTATTAGTTCAGCTTGTAACGTGGCTATTCCTGACTTCGTGTACCCTCGTCCTAACAGCAATGGCGTCGCGGAGGAAAATCTTGAAAGCGAAATGTGCGACAATTGATGGCGCACTCAAACCTTTGGGCTCACTCCCACCCCCCAAAAACGGCCGCGGTGTCGCCAAGATGGACAAATTTATGGCCTCCGAGCTTTCTGGAGCCATCATCAACGAAGGTCGAGTCCGGAAAGCCCGAAAATCTGACCTTGGCTTCCTCCTTGATGTTATCTTTGCGACATTCAGTGAAGACGCCTATGGAGCTATCCGCGCACAAGACTTGTTGTGCACTCCCAGCTCACTCAAGGAACACGCCGGTCTTCTCATATCTACCACTTCAACGTCGGACGACCCTGTCCACCTCTACGATGCACAGAAAAATCAGTGGAACTGGCGTTTCCCCTCGGGAAATTCTTCCTCCAAAAACAAGCTCGCCGATGAGGCACAGATAGCATTATTCCTCAATACTGTTATGAGTGCAGTCGCTGCCTCTGTCACCGCCCAAAATCCGACCAACCCTCCTCGCAAACAACGCTTCTGGATGGCAGACTGGAGCAGCGAGTGCTTACCCGGTGCAACAGGCTATCAGCGAAAACCTGACCTTATCCTCGTCAGCAGCGCCATTGTGCCTCGAGACGAGATCACGTGGCTCAGCCCTAAGGTGATTGGGGAGTACAGTCGGGAGCCTTTCCAGCCGGCATCTCGCCTTGGAAAGACGATGGATACGAAAGCTTACCTCGTCATGGTTGAACAACCATGGCGACGCTTTGTTCTCGGGCTCTCTCTTGCTAATAAGGAGCTCCGTGTCCACTTTTACGACCACTCAGGTGGCGCTATCTCTCCCCCGTTCAACATCCATACCGAACCCGACTCCTTTCTATACATCCTTAGCGCTGTAGTGTTCGGCATCCGCTCATCCATTGGTTTCGACATGACCGTTACAATCCACCTTTCACCCTCCTACACCCGGAGACAGGCTACGGCGTTGCTTGCGCTAGCCTCGGAGGAATTGAGAAATGCAGCTGGCGTGGAACGTCTTGCATCTCAACCCGTGTCCTCCTCCCTTGAATCCTCCTCCCTCGCCACAGACCTCGCTCCCCCTGCATCACCGCTTGAAACACAACAGCTTCGTGCGTCTGAACCTGGATCTTCATCGGTCGGATCTAATTCCCTATGCACACCCCTTGAATTGCATTCCCTCCAACATCCTCTTACGTCTGAACCCATTACACTAGCATCGGAGGGATCGAGACATGCAGCTGATGTGGAACGTGGTTCACCTGAACTCGGGTCACACTCCCTCACCACAGACCCCCCTCCCTCTGCATCACTGCTCGAAACACAACGTCGGCGTGCGTCTGAATCTGGATCTTCACCACCGGTCAGATCTAATACCCTTTTCGCAGACCTTCCCCCTTCAGTGTCATCGCTCGATGCGCAATCTCGTGCACCGACCCTCCCACCTGCCAGTGGTCTTTCCTTCAACGACCCCACACCCTTACCGGTCCCAGTCCCTTCCGAGGACTCTACGTCACAACAATCTCGTGCACCGACCCCCCCGCCTCATCTTTCCTTCAACGATCCCTCACGGGTTCCGGTCCCTTCCGAAGACTTCGCGCCACAACAATCTCGTGCACCGACCGTCCCGCTTCGTCTTTCTCCCAAGGACCCCACACTCTTACCGGTTCCAGTCCCTTCCAAGGACTCTACGCCACAACAATCTCATGCACTGACCCTCCCGCCTCATGTTTCCTTCAACAATCCTACACCCTCACCGGTCCCAGTCCCTTCCGACTCGGAGGACTTCACGCTACAACAATCTCGTGCACCGACCGTCCCGCCTCGTCTTTCCTTCAATGATCCCACACCCTCACCTGTCCCGGTCCCTTCCGAGGACTTCACGCTACAACAATCCCATGCACCGACCATCCCGCCTCGTCTTTCCTTCGACGATCTCACACCCTCACCGGTCCCGGTCCCTTCCGAGGACTTCATACCACAACAATCTCGTGCACCGACCCTCCCGCCTCGTCTTTCCTTCGACGATCTCACACCCTCACCTGTCCCGGTCCCCTCCGAGGGTTTCATACCACAACAATCTTGTGCACCGACCCTCCCGCCTCGCCTTTCCTTCGATGATCTCACACCTGCACCCGTTCCGGTCCCTTCCGAGGACTCAACGCCACAATTCTCTCTAACTGTGACCCCTCCTGTTCCTAAATCGACAACGTCCATTGGAACGATCGCGGTCCGTGAAAATGTTTACACAATCATCGACATTTTATTTTCTAGCACTGGATTTCTAGGACGAGGTACAATATGTTACCTCGTATGTAGTGAAGGACAGTACTACGTGATCAAGGACCACTGGGTCCAGAATGACCGTTTAATAGTCCAGCATCAGAATCCGCTACATGAAGTCCATATGATGAAGCTTGTTCAAGGTATCAAAGGTGTTCCTACACTGGTTGACTTCTGGGCGGTCGAGATCCTCCCTGGTGTCACAGATACAACGCAACGCTATCGCGAGGAGAGCTGGTGGCAATGCATGAAGTCCACCAGAACCCATGTTCGCCTTGTGATGAAGCCTTGCGCGCGCCCCCTTACAATGTTCAAAACCAAGAGGGAGCTCGTTACATGTATACGGGATATTTTACGGAGTACGTTATAAACCGATCATGCCAGGAAGTCCTTACTCAGTCGTTAACAGTCCAACGGGTTGCAGTGGAAGAAAGGGGGGTGTTGCACAGAGATTGCAGCATCAACAATGCAATGATCGAGGATACCGAAGACGGGGCGCACGGGTTCTTTCTTGACTGGGAGTTCGCTGTGGAACTCAACAAACGGAACGAATATGAGATAGGCGGCACAGTAGGTCGAAAGGGATCTCCTCCTCGTAAAGACACTAATGACATGTAAAGGGCACTCTGCCATTCCTTTCCACCAATCTCCTCGCCCAACTCAAGAGCTACGTGAACGACGTGGACCCTTCCTCTATTCGAAAGAGCGCATCCCTGACCCACGTCAACATCAAAACACCGGTCACCGTCGTGCACACGTACGCGGACGACATTGAATCATTGTTCTACGTCTTTATTTGGATCCTCGTCCTCTATGATGGACCCCTTGGTCATGAGCGAGAGGGTGTTGCACACGAAAATACGCTGCTCTCTTTCTGGAGTGAAGAAGCGTCCACGAACTTCGACACTGCGAGGTTCGCTAAGTATACCTTTCTTGTTTCCAAGCGGAGCGAGCTCGAGTCACAGATATCATCCTACTTTTCGGATTTGCTCCCGCTGGCGGAGTCGTGGCGCACTGAGCTCCTTGGGAGCTATGTACACGAAGAAGGCCTCGTTCCTTTTGAAGTCGTCCTCAAACTACTAGACGATTTTTTGGCAAAGATGCCAGACGAGAAGAACCCGGATATGAACTTCACGTTGCATGGGTTGGCGGAGCAACACCGTCTGCTCAACGCTGTTGTACCTCCCCGTCCCAACGCTACTGACCTAGAAGGCGAGGCTGCTGATACTTTACAAATGCCACCAAACCATACCTTGCGCGAAGAGGTCAGAAGCATGGGCAACCCACCGTATCCCGTTAAACGCTTCAAAGCAGTGTAATTACGTCTCGCGTAGTGTTGAAACATTGTGTGTGATTTCCTTGCCGAGCAGCCAAGTCACTTTTATATACATTATACGCGGCGATCTCTATATAAACTGCGAATAAATTCAACTGTTTGTGTTCTCCCTCTCCACCATTCCTGGCCTCGACCTTGGTCCTTGATGGCGTCGCAGCGTCTTACCAATTTCCCACCCTCACCTAACAAGAAACCAAGGGCGAAGCGGTCCAAACGTCGTCCAGAGGACGATGTAGACAGTTCCCTGGCAAAGAAGAACAAGTACAGCAAACTTGACTTCGGCTCTTACGCTGATGGGAATGAGGATGAAGATTGCATTCGTCGTCCGAAAAGGTCGGGTGCTGGGTCTGGTGGTCGGATCTCACAGCTGGAGAAGATCGGAATGGCCCTCGAAAAGTCAAAGGCACCGTCTCGGAATATAATGGGTATACCTGATGACTTACCTGACAACCCTCTTGCCCCTTCGAAGAAACAGAAACGCGGAAAGGCAAAGGTCGGTATCTACCATTCACGCGAGTGTTACTAATTTGTCCAACAGTCAAGTAAACATCCTCCACCGTACCCGTCCGTTCTACCACGGGGCTCTGTTCAACAGGAATACCAGCCAGCTGAAAATTATAACCAGGTATGAAGTCTTTTCCGAGAGGAGACAAGCTAACTTCTTCCGTAGTTCAATCCGCGCTTTCATAGCGTTCAGAATGGGGAGCGCTTTGGTTTTTCAACCGGCTCTCTCCCTCCCATCGTTCCGCCTGGCACGGAGCCGGACTTACAGGTCATCAACAATCCATACATGGTGGTGGCTCGTGCACCTGCCGTGGTACATCCCTCATCGACATTGTGTCCGTCCACTGCTGTTGGCAACATTCCTGGACTCGGAACTGGGCCGTTCTCTGTTCCCAATAAGTCGTTCCCACAATCTGATATACCCATTGACCCTGCCCTTCTTTATTCCGAACAACAGCCTGTTCGCCCTGGTCACCCATCTGGACGCTACCATCCTACAGCACAGAATGAATTATCTTCGAGCGAGTCGGAAGAGTCGAGTCGAGATGGATCCAATTCTGAAGAGGGGGGATTGAAATCGGGCTCTGACGATGAGGATGAAGAGGGTGAGATGCTTGATGTAGGTTGGGCAGCCACTGGGCAACCGAGGGAGGTTCATCCAGGTAAGTACCTGTTTGCATATGATCGCCTATTAATACCTCCACAGGCTTTCGCCCGGAGACTGTACCGACCGCTCCAATTCGCCATCACTCGCTTCCACCCGATCACGAATTCGAATTCTCACGCGACGAAGATGAGGAAACGGCTCAGAACGCCTTAAGGATGGATCAACTTGCTGCGCCGGTGGGGGTATGCACGGATCAGTTGTGAAAATACTAATCCATCACTCAGATCGTCGCCCATCAAAATAACGGGCGTCCCTCCCCTCCTAGGCAACCGGCACGACTAGAGGTACACACGCAGGAATTCGTATTATGAATGTGCTAATCTGTCATTCAGGTCTCGACCCAAGGTACCCCCGAAGACGTATTAGAACGACACCACCAGAACAACGGGCGTCCATCAGCTCCCGTTCCCGAGCAATTGGCATTGCTGGCTCAACGCTCGCAGACTGAGGTAGCTCCCAAGACCCGGGCACCCCGCAACTCAAAAAAAGCAAAGGACGCTGCCCCATCCACAGGTAGTCTTGGTTATTACCACCCGACATGGAAAGATTGTCTAGAGGATGCTAAGAGAGAGTGCCGTGCCTCTCACGCGCTGCATAATCCATTCCCATCCAAAGCTCGTGACCTCGACATTTCAATTTCGGAGTCTCTGGTAACGGTTGTGGTCGAGTGGACCAATCGAGGTACGGCGTTTGCACCCGGTACGTGTTACATTCGATCGAGCAGGCCTGTAGAGAAGGGATTCTCATCTAAATGTAGGTTTCTGGCCAGAACACAAGAGAGATATGGCAGCCGTGGTGAGTCTCGGGTATACGACATCGCGCTTACTGATTCCTATGTTCAGCTCCTTGGTGACATGTCTACTTGGCGCTCCGAGCTCAAGAAGGTTGCCATCAGCCATGCTCCAATCACATTCAATCTTACTCCTCCTGATACTATTGCACTTCCAGCACGTGCTGCATGGGTCGAGAATGCTGCGTCGCGGCTACTCGAACAGTCTATGTTTCTTAGAAATGGTATTGACCAGAATGTAGGTATTTTATTGGTGTCTGATGCGATGCTGACCACGATGTAAACAGGGGAAAACCAACAACTTTGCTCATCCCTCTCTGAAACACGCACTGATTGAGTTCTTTTATGTCGGCAGTTATCGGATCGCTGACAAGCGCCCCAATTCTTTTCGGACATCTATCCCCTTGCCGTGTCTTGCGCTTGTTGGTGCAGCGGTAATTTTTGTCCTTTCCTACTACCACCCGTCTAGTTTACTCACATTCACTGGATACAGTATAATTGTGTGCTTGACGGATACGCCAGCAATGGCGGTGGAAAATCCTTTCCCAATTTTTCCGGGAAAGCATACAACTCGGTCTTCCGTGCTATGCTTGGGATGCTGAACGACATCGAGAGGGATTTGTATCACGGTCCGAAGTTGCAGGTACAACTGGCAGAGTGGGCAAGAGACGCATGGTAAGTATATTCAATAAGCTTTCCATGTTTCGAATGCTGCCGTCTCACGAAATGAGTAGGGATGCATTACAAGGTATTGATTCTGCTGTCGGAAGGCACAACCACCTGCAGATTGCCCTGGATTGATGGGCAGGGGTTAGATCAGTACATACTATATGATGTCATTGTTTTCGTTTTCGGTTCGGTTGTTTTCGGTTCGGTTGAACGGTACACGTGTTCCTGTTTCCATTGTTATCAGTGCCGGGTTAGATTAGTACATATATGATGTCATCGTTTTCGTGTTCGGTTAAATGGTACACGTGTTCCTGTTTCCGTTGGAATCAGTGCCTGTCGTCTCGGCTGAGTGATCTATTCCAGTTAAGCTTTGCCCCTCAGGCTGTTGTGGTGCCTGATGACTCGGAGAGCCTATCAAGTGAGGAGTTGTCAAGATTAGGAAGTACCATGCAGCTGTGGGCAGAGCTCTATAGCACATTGGCTGCTACAATGCCAGTTCTTTCATAGTACCACATAGACTGATATAGCACTACATAACTAAATTGATGCTGGGAAAGATTGTCCAGCCTGGACCTAGCTGGTCAACTATAGTTACTCTACAATGCTAGCCAGCTCTGTACAGAACAAAGTGGTTTGCTGATGTGACAGTCGGAGAATAGTAAGAAGTAGACCTTATCGACGTCGGATGAAGTCATGACAAGTTGCGAAGTAATTGTTCTTACTTCCAATTCTGCCAAACTGTACCACTGAGTGACTGAATGATTGAATTGTGCGACTCGAGAACTTCAAGTTCCCTAGTACTGGATTCACTACAACCACGATTCAAAGCTAGTCGCGCTATGTCGGCTGTTGGTCACCTTCCCATCGATGCGCCCGGCATTGCCAAATATCTATACAACTTACGTATCGTAACTGTATGTCAAAACGTGGCTTGCCGTGAGAGGAAGTTATAATATTCCTGACAGAATCAAGAGTCACCTTGTTTGATTTGAACGGTCCGAGGCCCGTCCGCCTCATGCTGGCAAGCTGATATGATTATCAAGTACACATGTCCTGGAATTCTGATATGGGCGTCACTCCTGGCAATGGTTCGCACTTGCAACCTTCGTATGGATCCCGTCGAATGGTTGGGACGCACATATCAGCAACCACGACGAGAAGGCAAGCTCTGCTCTGCGCGGGGTCAGAGTATCGGTTTTTTTTTAATTTTTAAAAGCAACCTTCAAATCGGCCTCACTAGCACTCTTAATCAGCATCAAATTTAGTGCTCCGCAAACCCAAAGGTCCTAAGGCCTGTCACAGCGAAGGTCCCCCTCCTCCAGAGCCTCTGAGTCTCAGGCTGAGAAACGTGTGTTGCCCCTCTTTCCGATACTTCTAGTATTGATCCGTTTGAGCAAACGAGACTGACAGCCATCGCATAGCATTTGGAATGATAACCACATCTCAGATAAGTTTGCCACCGTCGCAAACGGTGATCGGCGGCGTTCCTGGCGTGCGATCGAAAACGCTCCGTTCTGGAGAGGTTTCTGCAGCTCCACATTCAATATCAGCGAACAAGTCTTGCCATGCGGGAACACGTACAAGTAGTGACTATGCATTCCCTCCTGCATGTGGCGCTGAATCATGCGGCGCTACTGGCTGGCACTCATGCAAAGAGAAAGTGCCAGTGGCATGCCTCGAGGCAACAGAGTTTGATGGCGAGCGCACCAACGTTCAACTTGAACGTTTGAACGCCCACCTTTCCATGTCTGTCAAGGTCACGAGATTAGGCACTTTGCTAAAAAGGGTAAAGCCGTGCCGTCATTTTATTATCTAATACCTATTTCTTTCAATCTTTTTTTTTATCTTTACGACCCGCATCACGACCATCTACGCATGTTCTGGGGTACGAGCTCAAGCGGCGGTTCCGCTGAAAAATACAAACCTGTTTGTGCCTCATCGAATGCTGGACGAGCAGGAGCCTGGAGAGGATGGGCTGAAAATTTGAAGGGCCCATCAGAGAATCATGAATGATCCGACGAGGCAGTGGGCTCGGAGACCTCAGGGAACCCTTTCGTCAAATACGACGGAGTCACGGAAGCAGCCTTGCAATCATTTCCATTTCTTCGTCTCAGATTAGATGCGACGAGAAGCGGCCGCGCGGAAGTCGTCCGCACAGGGTCCAATGCGATTTGTAATCTTGCGAGATATGGCTGTCAGATGGGTTTTGCGAAACTTCCATGCATGCAATGAACGATACCTGCGACGACCAACCGTTGGGGCAGAATGGAAAATCGTAGGCTTACTATCTACGAATAGTCTGAAGCTATCGAATGGCATGATCTCCCAACTACTAGGACCTAGGTTCAGTTACTGCCAATCTGGGATCTAGACGGGCCGCATCTTGAAGAATTGGTAGGGTCAGATGTGACCCGCACGGAGAGATATGAAGTGACCATCAAGTTTGTCGATAGCAGAATGGATTCCAGGCGTGTGCAAGTCGCGCGACTTGAAATTTCTGAACGGTGAACAAGTTACAACATCGCCTTTCATGCAAGCACTTTTGAATGGGTGGCGACCTTCAGCCCGTTTCGTGTCTATCAGGCGGTGCAGCCTCAGAGAAGATGGTAGGTTCTTCCACACACCTGCCATTAGCCTCACTGACTTACGTTTGATAATCGTGCAAACCGACCAGTCGCCGCCTCGTTCTTCCAGCTCGCCGCGGCACGATGGATGTCGAGGTTCATTGCAATCAAGTGCAGCGACACAGTGCCCCAGCATCGGTAAGCCCGTGAAACATCTCCATGTTCCCGATCTTCTTCACCCAGTCGCACCAGTTCGTACTGCGCGCGGAGAGACGGAGCATCAAACGTTCGTGCATTCTCAAGACGTTGTCACCACGATACCTTTCCGCGAAGGAAACTTCTTCAATTATCAGGATGGACGACGAAAAGCATATCTCCGATCACACATTCACAGGTCTCCTATTCACTCTCGGTGGGTATGCATTCAAAGTGGGTCTAGAACCGTGTTGAGATCGTGTACCCTTTCTCCTGCACGGGTTCGATCGTGAAGATGTACTGGAATAGGTAGCATTCTTGCTACAGTTTTCCTTTCTCCGCAGTACAGGTTCAGAGCAGCACTTCCCGAAGCGGTACGCTTGCCCGCGATTGGTAGAAGGGAAGCCAGAGGTCGCTTCGACTCTGTCGAGTGCAGCTAGTGAGTAACTTGGGCGACTCGCTTCCTACGTTGAGTCCTGTGTGGGATGCCTGCGATCAATGAGGTGGCTACATGATTCTGCGCTATGAGAAGACCGTCGACTAATATCTATCTTTGGAAGCCCCACTTGGGCCTTCTTCGCTCGCACCATTGTCTAGTCTTGGTTGGCTGTGCGTAGTATAATGTGGGAGGTCTGAGGGTCTGGTCCAGGTAAGCAAACGTGCATACTGGATCTAGGAACCTGAATCACGGTTCACATTGAATGTGGGGCTTTGGACGGAGAACGCGTTTGTTGAAGCACGATTCCAGCGTTTGACCGAAGTCACGCACGGGAAAGACAATTGCTTAGTTGTCTCCATGACGAAGCAGCGTCCATTCCCCAGTCGGAGCATCTCCGTGGAGAAGAGTTGAAATGTTATCTCGTCGTTGCATACATGGTATGATCGACTCTTTCTCTCACTGCAAGATACGGTCGCGTTGACATGTTTCGGAACAGAAGATCCTGAAAGATTTGCTTTCCATCGTAGTGTGACGCCGCAGCACGTCTAGATTTCCAGACTCTCTTCTGCGTTCGCAGGCCCCTTGGTTGGCGTTTCGGGTACGGATTTGGCTATGAGATCCGTGACGAGTTGTCATTTCAAAGGTCTCTTTCCGGGGATGTGATCTGAAACGACCCATTTCCGGCAGCGCTCGTTTTCACGTGTTCGTGGGGCAACTCAGTTAGTGATAGCTTTCTTAGACTGTGAGTCGTGGTTTGTCAGGTTTAGCATGTCCAACTCATTTAGTATCGAACAGGCATCTCAGCGAAAGTCACACTATTGATACACGTTGTAAGCTCTCTCGCCGTACCAGTTCCTCCCCAATGCAGATGGGCCTTTGGAATGACAGGGGCCAAGTGCAGCATCAACGACAGGCATGCACTGTGGGAGGTGTGTAGTCCGAGTCTATGTAACTTATTTACTTCTTGTTGTGGAGACCTACGTTAATGTCCGCGTTCAGAGGCCGTACTATTTCTGTGTACTCCATCGAACGCCAACATTAACTGCCGCCACTGTCACGAAACGTTTTTCCGTGGTGAGCTAGTTTACACACACATTTAGCCGCTGCGTCCATGATCGGATTGCAGCAAACAAGTGTTGTCTCCCAAGTGCTGAGCCAGTGAATATCCGAGCCGCCGCATCGGTTTGCACACAAACACACAAACTGGTCGGTAAAAATTCGCTCCCAAACAAAAGCAGCACTGCTTGCGGGTGTTACGTCGACTGCCGTGAAAGCATGGCAGTCATGAGTAACCATGATAACCCTTTCTTGGGAGGGCAGATTGGAAGAGGGTGTCGGTGAATGAAGCGAACTTTCAGACTCTTTGGGACGATGTGAAGATTCCCTCCGATGCTTCCAGAATTTCTCGGTTATCTTCTGCATGCGAGAGGGTTGTGGCAAGTCGGGATGACGTTCATTCACGGTCGAGCCGTCATCGTGGGTAAATAGGGTGGTCGCAATGTCAGGAGGGACTGCCTGACCTGGTGTGCTTGGGGGAGGGTCGACTCTACGGCGTTAGAGCTTTGGCTGGAGGGCGAAGAAAGAGTGGGGTTTGAATGGGAAGAAGTGAGATCAGTTTTTACAATCGGATTGGCAGGTTTAACAACGACACGATGTAGTGTTGGTGGAGGCATCGATGGAATGGGGTGCGGCAAGGACGGGTTGGGGGTCTGAGGGTAGGGGTGGAGTGGTCCGGGAAGACCATCATCGCTGCTAGAGTCACCAGGGTCTGGATTTGCGAGAACAAGCACCCTACGGCCTCTGTGCGTGCTCGACTTTGTGTCCTCAGACATGGTATGGGACGACATGCACGCGTTGGCAACGCCGTCTGATCTAGTGGACGGATATTTATGAGGAATTGGTGGTGGTTGGGAAAGACAAAAGAAGGGAGAAGCGGGGGAGAATGGAACGAGAAGAGTAAGAGGCGAGGGAAGATACGCTTGGCGAAATGGACCTGGATGTATGCGCAACCAGCCGGTAAAGTTGATGGGCCGTTTGAAGGTCTGCAGGCGGCGTGGCTGACATAATCAACATGGCAATGTCACCCCCAGAAATGGAAGTTGACTGATGCGTGGTAGGCATGGCTATGAAAAAATCGTGCTAATGTTATGCCGTGTGCTTTCCATTACTCGTGTATTCGGATCGTATCTACTCCACTATCGCCGGATGACATCCCCTCGTGCACCTCCACCTGTCCAAGAACCTCAGCGTGTCTCTCATGCGATGGGGAGCCCGCATCGTGTTACCTTTGGAAACTCCGCGCGTTCACTCAACATACTCTCTCCCCAACAGAGAAGCTTCAGAAGCTGCACGAGCTTCACTTCCTTCCCTTGCCCAAAACTATCCAGAATGGCGGCGTTCACTTCTCCCGCTGTTTTCATCCGTTGTGCTGGAGACAACAGGTCCGTAATTGCGGGTGGTGCCGATGATGACGAATCAAATGCAAGCAGTGCCATTGTCCGTTCCAACTCTGCGAGAAACTCCGGACTCTCCTCCCCACGCGGCGCTAGCTCGTCTTGAGCAAATTGCAACGCTTCCCCAATCCGCCCGTGTCGTATGTATTCAATCAGCTTTTGTTGCTGAAGATGGAAATATAAGGAAGGATTTGTATCCAGTATCTAGACAGGATGTAGGCTGATTCAGTACATTTCGCCAATCCACGAATTTCCGAGGAAAAGAAAGATCATATTGAAGACTGAAGTTTTGTGTCAAGTCTCATCACCGACTTCACCAAGTCTGAGAGTGGTGCATGAAACATTTTAATCCTTTCCCGCTCTACATTTACTCCGATGACGAATACAAAACTTACCTCGGGGTTCAAGTCATTTACACGAGTGATAGCTTCCTCAACGTTGCCACGTTGTAAAGCCTCGCGGATTACCATCCTGCTCTCGATAGACTCAAAGTCTACCGGAGGAATTATGCCTGCCTCGTCACTGAATTCCTGGGCTGCAGACTTGTATCCCTCTATCACGAGGTAATCCATGATAAGCCGGTTCAGATCACTAGAGTAAAGATCATATCAGTCATCAATAAACAAGTTAATGGATAGAAAGGATCAGATAATACATGCAATTTTGAAACTCATCTCGGAATTCAGAGAGATTCCCAATAATATTCGCATCGTGTCGAACATCAAACATGAGAAGGTACTCACTGTTTAGTAACCTGGACCTCATGAAGGCGGCGTTCCCACTCATCCTTGCGTATGGAAATCTTCGGAGGCTAGATTAAATGCATGAGCACCTGCCCGGTGTGCTGGGGTTAAAATGGGAAGAAATTACGAACCATGAGTGGTTGTTGTCCGTGCAAAAGAAATTTAAGTGCATGCTGAGTTTAGGGCAGGGCATGGAACCCTTAAAATTACGGTCACTACAAGTACTCCTTTACATACATATGCCTAGTATTAAGCCTAGCAAGTGCGCCGCAAGTCTTAAGCGTGCACAGCGAATACAAGACCACCTTTCCATGAATTCACGTAGATCGTGCCAAGATCGCAGCTAGCAGCTTCAACTCTGCCAAGGGTTGATTCAGATCATTGATCCTTCAAGTTTTGATGGACCCAGGTACATCATGCAGACTTTCGCTTGCAGACGTTGTGCACAGAAGCTGAACCCAGAAAAGGGTGTGGCTTCCAATCGAGTGGAAGGGCTTCAAGGAGAGGAGTTAATTAGCCACAAAACCATCCGAGGTCCAGCATTACGCACATTGATTAGAACTTGGAAACGATCCCACCAGATCGAATCATGTCAAAGAAGGCATCTTTGTCTGCCGTACCTGGTATATATGTCGACTATCAGAAAACAAGATTGATCAGAAATTGCGCGCACTCTGTTTTTCCCCTCCAGAAGCACCAGTCTTATGTTCGCCCTTTTTTGCTTTGTTTATTCTGCTGAGCGATGGCGTGGGCAGCGAAGGCTTTCCAGTACCACGGGCGGCCTTGGCTTCTTCCTCGGCGGCTGCGGCTGCTAGCTGTGACTGTTGAATGGCATTGAAAAGTTTGACCACTTTACATATGAAAAAAAAAGTACGGTTAGTGAGCCAAGGCAGCAAGATGTTGACAGATGCTATATGCTCACCGCCCCTCTGTGCGACCTTCCGCAAAGATCGCTCGCTTTCACCGCCCCAACCTCCGATCACATCTCTCACTCTGCCCATATCCTCCTTTTCCTTGCGTTCTGTTTGAATTATTTTCCGTGCTTTTAATTCCAGTCTGGCATCGTTTTTTTGGTGCGCCACAGAGGGCTTGAGAGACAAGGGAAGATCTGAGGGCGCATCCGTGTTGAGGAGGGACTGTAGCGTCGCGCCGAAACGCGAAGGCTCTGTAGCTCTCCTCTTGCGCTTCAATGTTTTCTTTGATTTTGTTCTTTGCCCGTCAACAAGCTCGTCATCTGTGTTTCGCGAGGAGCCTTCCTGATCAGTGTCCTCTGCCTCGGAAGAAACTGAGAGCCCAGGGTCGTCGCTTGAGGTCACTGAAGCGTTTTCTCTTCCTTCCACCAGCTTTTCGCGTTTGTTCGTATGCATATGTTCCTGAGTATAGTAGTAGGATGGGCACCTTTTCAGAGAGGCAAAAGAGTGGCCAGGCTGCGCGCCGTATAGTTTGGCACAACTTGTATGTAAAAGTGTTGTGAGTAAGCTTGACTATGTATTTGTCTTAGACCTAGCCTTAATTACATACGGTCTCACAACTTCTTCGACTCAGCGGCAGTTTGAGTCCCGCAGCTAAGCTGGTTCATCGTAAAGTATGCATTCCTTGTCGTCCGAACTAAAACTATACAGCGGACCATTAGCGAGACTGACTTCAATCACAACTTAGCCCAGCCAAGTAGTTGTCCCATCCTCAAGGCAGCTATACAAAGTAGAAGTGAATCAGCAATGGACTTCGCCAGTGCACCGCTCCATTCCATGGATCTGACACCGGAACCAGACCTGCATCCATTGTATCCTAGTCCAGCTCAAATCGTGCACTTGTTGTCCTCGCACTCCGGTCTCGGGCCTTCCCAAAAGCGCACTCTTGTCTGCCATTGCCTGTCACGCGCTTGTTTATTCGGCGATCTCGCTCTTTTGCAGTATATCCTCACCGATCACCAAGCTCAGCCACACTTAGACCTCAGCATACGCGATGAAGACGGACTCGGGTTGATCAGCCTAGCCATACAAGGCTTTGGATCAGAATCAGATAGAGAGGTTGAACGCGAAGAATGTGTCCGCCTTCTCATCAGTCAGGGTGCCGATGTCTCAAATGCTGACAACGGTGAGTATCTTGTGCAACGTACGTTACGTACCTACTACTTAGTCGCTCACACTTTTGTTAGCTGGATGGACTCCTCTTCACCATGCCGCTATTTTGGCACCCCCAAGCCTGGTATCATATCTAATGACCCACGGTTGCTCGCCTTTCTCGGTGACAAAACGTCATTTAACACCACTCGATATTGTTACTGCTCACACGGTTCTTCCTGGTCGTGAGGATATCGCCTTATTGCTCGAAGAGTCCATGAGGGGTGAAGGTTGGACTGGTGGAAGGATGGAGCAGAGACGACGCGTCCTCGATGAGCAACTAAAACGCAGGAATCATCAAAGGATCCTTTATGACAGTATTTCGAAGGCGCTAGAGGTACCCGCCCAGTGGTGGGGAGAACAGGATGCCGAAACTTCGACCACTCTCTCCGACTCAGAAGACGACGAACTTGACGAGGACTCCTTCGTAAGTATTTTTTTTTTCATGCAGAAGCTTTATGAATGCATACATACAGACTCCCCCAATGAATTTCACCTCCATGCTCGCTTGGTCTCCTCACGACCTGGACGATGTCTTTGATGCCGTTATCACCAATGCTCCCGTGTCAGTCGGGAATGCACAACCTGCCAATGTACTCTATCTCATGGCACGCTTTGCATGCTTGACCTGCGATGCAACCTGGTTAGAAGATTTAGTCCTCGGTGCGACAGACGTCATCGAAGGAAGATTCTTCGTAAGTTTCCTCCTCAGCTCACACCTCAGTTACTCGATGTGCATTCAGAGCCACCCGGAAGACGTGACCTGTCTAATATTTTGGTTATATAATGTGACTGTTTGGCTCCATCTAATGCAATGCGACAACTCCATCAACGACGCCTGCGAAATGTTAGGATCATTCGAGCTCCTAGAGCAAGTTGTTAACTCTGTTTTTGGTGAGTAATAACTGTACTGTGTTATTTCCCTTTGCTCAATCCTGCTAGTCTTTATCATCCGCTTCGCAGAGCGTAAGATAGACCAGCTACTGGATGCGGCCTTGTTAGAAAATGCCCCGCTTTCAGCCGAGCTCGACAATGTGCAATTTGAATCCGAATGGTCATTTTTGAGACCATTCAGTGCCAAGAAGAAGAACGGCACTACCCATAACCCTGTCCCTCCCCAAAGTAATGGTGCACCGTCCTCACCCCCTTTCTCACCATCACGACCACCTTCTCCTTCGATAAATCTAAGAACCCCTGCCCCAGCCACTCCAAAGGCGCTCTCATCTTTACGGCAAACTCTCTCCCGCGCTCGCACACCGACTAACGCAATTTTCGCTGACGCCTCTCCCTCAAAGGGCTTACGAGAGCTGGTTTCCTTTCTTACCGCTCTCCACTCCCTGTTGACATTATCGGATATTAACCCTGCATTCATCATACAGTTCTGGTCTCAAGTTATGTATTGGACTTCCAGTGAGTCGCCTGACTTCTCCTATGCATTTTTCAGCTCATGTGAGATAGGTGAAATTTTCAACCGTGTGCTGACCAGGAAGAAATACCTGTGCCGGTATGGGTTTCCGTATCATGCGCGTCTTGTTCTGATTTCAGCAGGTCTCGAGCGATTCAAGTCGGTTTGAATCTGTCTGTACTTGAAGAATGGATAGATGATATGGGTCTTCCTCGGGGAATCGCGTCACATTTCTCTCCCGTCAGAGATCTATTGATGTGGCTTCAGGTAACCTCTTACCAATTACGTCCCGCCCTATTTTCTGACAGTCCCGTCGTATCGCAGCGTTTGTCGTCGATCAACGACTTTTCTGATCTGATTGCCACTATTCAAGCCATGAAAAGTATAAACCCACTTCAAGTAATTCTGAGTTTTTCAAAATTTAGTCGATGCTAATCTGCTTTGGCTGCATTTAGATGCGACGCGCTGTGCGCGACTACAAATACGAAGTCAACGAGAGCCGGATGACTGAGGAGTGTGTACAGTACCTAACGCAGCTGCAAAAAGATTGGGAACGTCATAGAGTCAAGATTGGCGTCGAAGCGTTGCGAAAGGAGGTAAGCTACGACAGTGTTGATGTTCTACTGATGACTTGACCCTGTTGTCAGATCAATGAACGGGAACGGGATCGGGATACCGACGAAAACTCCGTTACTGATCAGTCTGCAAGTACGAAATCACCCAGCATTTCTACGACGGATACTTTTACGATGCAGCACAATGTCGACCTGCTGTTCGATAGAACTTTCGATCAATCGTCATGGGAATCCGTTAGATCGCCGCAGGTCCTCGGAGAGTTGCTGGATTCACGCTATATGCTACCGCTATTCCTCCCATCTAATCCTCGCATGCTATCTGCCGCACCAGTCAAACGACATGTTGTCGATCTCGCGAGACGCACATCAATTCATCCACCTGAATCAAGAGTCATAAACCACGCGTCAATGGGGTGGGCTTGTCGGAGCCGCCAAGTCCGCGAAGTTGGCGTTGATACTTTGCGGTGGCTCGACAGTTTCAATCCATCGAGGTGGGCGAGACCGATATACATAGAGTCTTCGACCCCTGGAGATAGTGGAAATTCTCCCCCCATTTCACCTTTCGTTGGCACAGATGACTCTCGAATTAACCCCACTGCTTTTCGGCCAACCCCACCTGCTACACCTCTAACTCGGAAGCCATCAACCAGGAGCAGAAATCGCACAAGCTTGATTGGGGACCAGTTCACTCCTCTCGCAACACCTTTGTAATCTCTTGCATTAGTTTCAGGTTCTTCCATTTCACTTTCATATATCCTGTTCTCCTCCGCTATTCACAGTAGGATTTAATGGTCGTTGACCCATTGATCTATCGCCCTTCGGCACTCAGACACGCTATTTGCTATAGTAGATTGTCAACAATGTAACTGTTTGATTCGGGAAGGTAATGGAGAATCTCAGGTTACCATTAGCTTGGATGTGGGTCGTCAGATTTGGGCTTTGGTGGATTGGCGGCTCGACAACACCAGGAGAATACTAATGAAGAGGACTCAATGACGTCACACGGCGCGCTGCAGGGCAGGCCTCTCTCCCAGTGGCTGGGAAGGCACGGACTCGGAGTTCGTGGGACCTCAAGGCCTCGTCAGATAATAGCATCATGTCGGCCATCACTTCACTGTGGATCCATTTCTACAAGAACTCCGTAATTTCCGTGGTCAAGCCCCCAACACTTCTGTTGCTACTTCCAGATGATCAAGTTGGCTGGTGTGAACAGGTCTGTACTCTGTCAAACTTTCTCCTGGTTCAATTTACCAAGGTTATGACGGTTAGTTCTCCAGCGAAGGCTACAACGTCATTCACTTGACATATCCTCTTCCGAAGACCGTTTCCTTCGCAGATGTCTTGAATGATGCAGGACTAACGATGATTAATGAAGCCGGCAATGGATATGGCCTCGTGACTTACGGACTCACACCCAAGGATGCTGATAAGATTATATCGTGGCTTGCGAGTCCCATAGACCTCAAGGCCATCGTGCACTTTTGCTCGGACACGAGGGATATATCCCCCGGGTTTTTAATCAAAGACTCGGCTTCACACTATCTACCGTGAGTTTGCCATGATCAGTGGCGGGCAAGTACCAATCATTGGAAAGGGTCACATTTCATCTCGCATCCTCTCAGGAAGCCTTTCACGCGTCAGTTTTGCCTTTGGAAGACCCAGCTAATCTAGGTTATGCTCTGCCAACACACGTGCATCCCCCGATCAAGGCGTACACCTATCCGTTCGTATCCTACTCTCCCCCTTTCCCTTTCTCTGCAGAGGCTCCGGTTACTGTCACGGTTGACAAGCTACGCGCCGTCAATGATCACTTGCGTTCCGCCAACAATCTTTCTTTGACTCGTACTCTAGAGACGCTCAAGCGATACTTGGGCCCTCATTTCAACCTCGAGAAATTATGGGACATGCATACTTATTACGAGTTTGTGGAACGAAGCGCGTCGAGTAGGTCGAAGTATCTCCTTGCACGTCAACTGCCTAAACGCTAGTTCAGAAACCATGACCACAATGGTCAGACCTCCTTAATCCTAGTATGGTTCGGTGCCCACCTTCCTCCTAGGTAGAGACGCCATACGTCAATCACGTTCCCACAATGACAGGTGGTGTTGGATATCATGATCTTGCGAGGTTCTACAAGGTTCGCACCAATTCGCCTGACTGAGGCAACTAAAACACCTTTCATAGTACCATTTCACGACGGTAACGTAGAAATCCAAGTAATTTATCATTTTTTGACCAGAAGCGAAGGTCACTCCGACCGAGTTCGAGCTAATCACGGTCTCCAGAACGAGTGAGATTCCGGATTAGCTGGCTGGTATCCTTTTACTAATGTCTGCGAAAGTCGGCTCCGATCGAATCATAGATGAAATGATCTTCAAGTGTTTGCACACTTCGGTATGTCTTGTACGTTCAATGAGTTTCGTTTCTTGAACCTTCAATGTTACAGGAAGTGGATTAGTGCGTGTTTTGTATGAACGCGGTGATTTATTCCCGACAAGCGGACAGTTTTTTACCCGGAATTCCACCTACAGGCAAGCCGCTTGAAATCGCAATGGTCGGCGTCATTGCGTTCCGAGGGGACAAGTTATTCTTTGAGTAAGCCTTCTTGTGATCGATGTTTGGTTGTTAGTCGATGCCGAATTTTATCTTTCAGGCATTTGTAAGTGTCATTACGCCAGCGTCTCCCTTCGCCTCTGAAATAGAGCTCGTCCAAGGTACTGGGACCAAGCCAGTGTACTTGTTCAACTTGGAATGCTTGACCCCACCAGCCTCCCGGTGGCCGGAGTGGAAGTTGCGAGAAAGGTCTTGAATCCCTTCGGACAGCCAAGTAACACCCTCTTAAAACGGTGGAGTCAAACGGAAGGGCTCCCTATCAACTAAGGCGGTGAAGAACGCTGTGTTCATGTCCTTGGCGTCTGAGATCTGATTCCTTGTAATGACACAAATGGAAGAACCCAAACAACTTCATAAGGAGAAAGGGTATCATTGGCAGTGCTACAGCTCCGCGTGTGAAAGCCATTGAAACGTCATGTAGCGGTGACAGTCTTGCATTTGTTTCCATCTTTCTCATACTTCTTTCTGCTGTTCAAATATTCTTTGTTCGCCTTGGTCTCTGGCAGCCATGGCGTATTCGATGCCGCACAATTACATCAGACAAACTGGAGGATATAGTGATCCATTTGGTGATGGTGTACATGATGAGCCGTTCAGCATGGGAAACCTCAACCGTGATGACACTAAGACTTTCATCACAACCACCAGCGGTGTTTTGGCAGGGGATCCGACTAGAGCAAATCCACTCGCAGGACCATCGGAGGCAGAGGCCCTTGCGGCTGACTTTCGGCAGCACAATATTTCACCTTCATTTATGGAGAGACCCAGCCGCTTTCCTACACCCTCCCCGGAAGAAAGTACATTTCCCAACCCAGACGATACTATGATGAATGTACCATATCGTGACGACGATTCGCCACACCGTTCCTCATCCTTCCTCGAAAAGCCAGGGGCGTCTTTGGTTCATAATGCCGCAGATATGGGTCGGACGTCAGCTTATCAGGATTTGGGTACGCAATTCATCACTGGAGCACACGAAGCCGAATTCACGGATTACCACAGAATACGCGGAACCCTCGGGAGACCCTTCACACCCCGTGCCAGAAAAGGACACCCTTTTCAAAGGCTTCCTAGGGAATGGAAGGTATCCCACGGAGCAGCATATAGAGGACAAGCGAAGAGGAATCGGGCGGCAGAAACATCCTTTCGTTGGTATGTGCGTTTCTCATCTTTTTGTGGCTCAGCTGAAAGTCTTCAGTATATGCCCTCACCATTGCCATGGTGTCCATTTTTATTTACGAGCTCGTAGTGAATAGTCAGGCACAGGGAACCCCAGTATCTTTCAAGGCTAGTCAGGTTGTTTCGTTCCAGGAACCGTTCTCAACTTCCCTTAGCCTGTTGTCAATCCCATGTTAGGACCTTCTGAGAGCGCCCTGATCAACCTAGGCGCCCGCTTTCCTCCATGCATGAAATCTGTGGTCGGTTTATCGACGTCTACCCTAATGCCATGTACGAAGCCAGTGTGTTTGGATCTTCGTTTGCTAAGCATTCCAATTTAAGGTCTCAATGACACTGCCAACCCAGCGACAAGCCTGTGTACAATCGAAGATGTCTGTGGCTTTGGAGGGTTCCATGGAAATACCCCAAATCAGTGGTTCCGGTAAAAAAAAAAACACCAGTCGTTCTTTGCATGACTCTAAGCGAATATCCTAGGTTTATCACCCCCATATTTCTACACGCGGGCTTTATTCATATCATTTTGAACATGCTTGCACAGTTGACAATCTCTGCACAGGTAATCATCATGTCATACCTATTTGGTGTCGCTAAACTTCTTTAGATCGAACGAGAGATGGGTTCTCTGGGCTTTTTGATTACTTATTTCGCTGCAGGAATCTTTGGGTAGGTTGTTTGAGAATCCATACGTTCTAAATGTGCTAAGACCCTTGAAGTAACGTTTTGGGGGGCAATTTTTCTCTTGTTGGTGCCCCGTCTCTCGGTGCCAGCGGCGCAATCTTCGGAACAGTTGCAGTGACATGGGTCGACCTATTTGCTCACTGGAAGTATCAATATCGTCCCGGCCGCAAGGTATGTCGAATTGACGAACTCATTGTCTAGAAAGGTACTGAATGCGCTCAGCTGGCTTGGATGACGGTGGAACTTTTATTCGGTATTGCCATCGGTTATATTCCTTGTAAGCACTTGGCTTTGTTAGAATTGAGATCGTTGACCAACAGTCGGATAAAGATGTCGACAATTTTGGTGCGTAACCATCCCAGAAACTCATTCTCATTCGCTTACTCTCCCTTAGCACATCTCGGAGGGCTTTGTATGGGCCTCCTCGTCGGCACTACATTGTATCCTGTTGTCAGCCCCTCGACGCGCCACAAGTCCATTATGTGGGCATTCCGCCTTGCTGCCATTCCATTGGCCGTAGTGCTTTTCGTCGTTCTCATCCGGAATTTTTACACTTCCGACCCATACGCTGGTACGTATGCCTGAGTAAAGAAAACTGCAATTTAGGGCCTCATCATTTCACAGCTTGTTCTGGTTGTCGCTACTTGTCTTGCATACCTACTTCTTCGAACAATCACTGTAAAGGAACTGGTAAGAAACATTTATAATCTATTTCCTTTGATCTAACAGGGTATACGACAGGTTTCACCACTACAACCAGCGGATCAAGCATATAGCTCCGCTGGGATTCTTTCTCCAGTACATAATACATGCATTAGTTGATAAACCCCCTTCACACGGACAACTACTCTTTAAGCAAAGGACACTCCCTGGTTACCTCGTATCCCCTTTTCTGAGAGTGTATAAGATTATAC
This sequence comes from Leccinum uliginosum, assembly GCA_038091455.1. Lineage (NCBI taxonomy): Eukaryota > Fungi > Basidiomycota > Agaricomycetes > Boletales > Boletaceae > Leccinum > Leccinum uliginosum. Next base: position 48,614 of record JBBPOM010000036.1, read on the forward strand.
TTAACCAGGAACTCGATAAGGCTCGTTTCCGAATCAAAGATTCTCCTGGTTGCTTGACTGGCGGTTCTGACAACTCCTGTTCTTCGTCTTCGTACGGCATTATCGCTTATCGCTATACTCAAACATTCGACAGTGTCCCTAGGATGCTATTCAGTCTCTTCAGGCCTTCAGTAATATCCCGATGTCTCGTTCCCCAAAGATCCTACGATTAAATGCGGTTCGCCTGATAAGTTTGATACCATCACTTTCCTAAACTCTTGAATCCCCATCATCTTGGTCTCCATCGGACTGCTTTGGATCTTCTAACCACCTGCGTGCCACCTTCTCCCTGGCTGCTCGTCCATCTCCGAGCGACGTCCACAACGACCATCAATGTAACTTGACCACATGCTCAGCCTTCGTTTCGCCACCTCTACATCCATGATTTCGGTTGCCACTGGCAGCGGAGTTTAATGTACAACTTGATACCATCGAGTGGATCATCGCTTCAGCAGTTCCGAAGCCCCAACCTCAGAAATTAATCTTCTCGAGTTTCTTGATCGCATCCTCCAAAACATTGTCTAACGTCCGCAGGAGATTTTCTTATTCGCCGTGGCATTTTCAACTACCTCTTCCAGCGTCAGGCTTGCGTTGTACTCTAGTAATAGACCAAACCAGTCAGTGCTTTAGCCCCCAAGTGAATAGATCAAGAAAAACACGGGCTGCATGCCAGTGGGGACGAGACAAATACCACACAGGAATGAACCAGAAACTAAGGCCGGTCAGCCTGTTGTGACGTCGGAGCGGGGCGGTCCAGACGAGGGGCATGGGGTGGAGGCGAGAGAGTAGAGGTCCGTGCAGATCCGTATATAGCGTCATAGGCCAATCCTTGTCGTCTCCTGTTACATGATCCACTGGAGCGCCTCTCCGTCGTGCATAGGAGGATAGACAAATGAGAAGGAGTGGGGGAGTACTTGACGAAAAGGGAAGGAATGCATCGCGGGCGTGGGCAGATTGACAATGCATCAAAGAAACCCATGGAAGCAACAGTTGGAGTGTGGTTTCAGAGAGTGAGAAACGGGCCGATAGGCTGCTCTTGAGAAGTACTTGCTGCTCGGGGTGTGGATCGAGGTAGTCTGGTCTCCGAACTGACCTCGAGGTTCCAAGAACGGCCATATGATGGCGGTTTCAGACGATGTAATCTCACGTCGTCAAGTAGTCAGTGTTCCAGAGCAGAGTGGGTGGGACTGACTCTTGCGTTCCATATGCTGTAACACCGACTGGATCCCGACTGTGCCAGTGATTGCCTGCAGTAGAGAAAAAACTGTGGCCCGGGCTATCAGACCTGTCAGTTTTTACCTCAGAATCGCGTTTAGAGTCTACAACCAGATCAGGGAGCACCACTACTTACCCGGCTGCCACCCAGGTGGTAAAGATTCGAGCATATCCACAAATATTACGTACAGTAGAAGTATCCGCCTTCCACCGCGCCATACGTTCCCAGAGGTCCATGACTACAACGAAAAAATCCATTTCTTTCGACCCATCATGGCATCATCTTTCACTATTGACGGCTGTGGCATGTGCATTCATGGCAGGACTATTGCGTCTCATTCTATTCGGTGCGTCACTTGGCTTTATTATGCCTTGACGTCTTGCTGATGCCTGACCTAAATAGACCAGTACGACCCAATACACTGCCATTCATTGATGTCGACGGGAAGTTGGCTGGACAGTTCATATCGTAATTGGCAGCCGGACGGCAAGTCCTGTCTTTTCCAATGCCTCGCCCGAGGGAAATGAAGATTGTGTTACAGGATGTATGCTCCATTCATACCAACCCAAGGATGCCTCTCGATGCCTTTCGTCTCGTCGGGTCGTCTTCATTGGCGACTCAGTGACGCGAGGTCTCTTCTTTCAGTTCATACACACCGTTGACCCTGAGCTTCCCAAAGACCTTCCCAACGACGGCGCCAAACATTCCAACCATTCCTTCGTTTCTGGATCGCAAACAAAACTCGATTTCGTCTGGGACCCATTCCTAAACAACACTTCTACCCTTGCGCTCATAAATCCGTCGATGGAACATCTGTCGGTTGTCCAGTCTGAACGACCCGCCTTGTTAGTCCTTGGTTCGGGGCTCTGGTACCTCAGATATGCCGATGTTTCAGGCGGGCTACCAGCGTGGGAGGCCAACGTAGAAGCGCATATCGAGGCTATAAATGGAGCACGCAGAAAACCAGCAGACGAAGTCGTCTTTCTTCCGGTGGAGGAGACCGTTCATTCAATGCTATCTCCAGAGCGACTGCATACCATGCGATCCTCCGACATAGACGCCATGAATTCCGATCTCTACCATCGTGTTAAGCCACTGACCAATAGCTCTTGGTTGCAGCTGTGGGAGTCTGCTCCCTCCGGCCAGGTTTCACTCGCTTCGGTATTTAATAAAATGTTGGATGACTCGCAAACTTATGACGGTCTTCACTTCTCCGACGCCATGGTCAAGGCCCAAGCGAATATCCTGCTTAACCTTCGATGCAACGATGAATGGCCCAAACCGTTTCCAATGGACAAAACTTGTTGTCGATCATACCCCTGGCCAGGACCAGTACAGTCGCTTGTGCTCGCCTGCTTGTTGCTGTATACTTGTGCCTCTCTATATCTCCACTGTAAGCAGCAGTCTGTCATGACCATTTCTGCACCATCTGACTTGAATATAGATACCAAAGCTTGGGTTTCGAACAAAGATTACCTTCCAGCGATAGTCTTCGGTGCTGCTGTAGTTATGGCCTATCTTGCGGATCGCACAGGCTTGTGGCTCAAAGAACAGAAGCAGTACAACCCCTGGACATTTGGCTTCTTGTGCTTGGTCTCGCTGGCGGCTGGTTTGGCGACGGTTCGAAGTGCGGACAAAGACCTGGGATTCCTCAACCGTGACCAGACTGACGAATGGAAGGGGTGGATGCAAAGTATGTCGATTAATTTTTTAGTCACCATTGCTCTGACCGCATCGCTCCAGTTGCAATTCTTATATACCATTACTTGGGTGCTTCAAAGATATCTGGCATCTATAATCCCATTCGAGTCCTCGTGGCGGCCTACCTTTTCATGACTGGTTATGGTCACACGATGTTCTATCTCAAGAAGGCTGACTTTGGTTACCTTCGTGTTATTCAGGTATGCTCGGTTGGTGACATTAAAGCTTGTTCTTGATGGCGTCTCTTGCAGATATTAGTGAGGCTGAACCTCCTAACGCTTGCTTTTTCGTACACCATGAACGCGGACTATCTCTCATACTATTTCGCTCCCTTGGTCTCTGTATGGTTCCTGATCATCTATCTGACGTTGTGGATTGGATCACAACACAACGGCAATACCCCATTCTTGGTTGCCAAGATGCTCTCGTCAATGGGTATATTTGCGGTATTCACACACCAAAAGTGGCTCGTGGAGGGCGTTTTCGAAATCCTAGAACGCGTCTTCTTCGTACACTGGTCCGCACGCGAGTGGTCCTTTCGAGTATCACTCGATCAATACATCGTATACTGTGGCATGTTTGCCGCACTCGCAGTCATCAAGATTCGTGACCATCACCTTACAGAACACACCCTCTGGCCTGTCTTTGTACGGGCATCCATCGGAATGTCTGCGGTGGTCCTCGTGTGGTTCATGCTCTTTGAACTTGCGCAAGAGAGCAAGTTCACATACAACGCTTGGCACCCATACATCTCGTTTCTCCCCATCCTCGCTTTCGTTGCGCTCCGCAATGCGACTCGCCGCATCCGGTCATGCTCATCTCGTATTTTTGCGTTCGTCGGCAGGTGCTCGCTCGAAACATTTATCCTCCAGTATCATATCTGGCTTGCGGCAGATACCAAAGGTATCCTTGTGCTTATTCCGGGGACAAAATGGCGCGCTCTCAACTTTGTTCTTTCGACGAGCATCTTCGTCTACGTGAGCCACCAAGTAGCATGGGCTACTGGCGAGATCACGGGTTGGATATGTGGCGAAACAAAGAACACCCTGCCTTCGACACGGGAAGCCTCGAGTGCCGAACCAGAAACACTAGCGCGCCATCCGCAGAGATGGGTGGACCGACTGGTAGAAGGAACGAGCGCCAGAAAGTCACCAGCCTTTTTCGAGGTTATGTCTGGTACACGGTTATGGCGACCCGATGCAAAGGGGATAATGATGGTGGGGGCAGGTCTGATGTGGCTAGCAAATGCATTGTGGTCGTACCCTTAGAGACACTAGTTAATGATAAGATTACATGGCATACAAATTACTAGTACATCGAGACCGGTAATGGTACCTATGGACAGACATTAGCATACATGCGGCAAGTTATGGATAGAAGGATCAGTATTAGCATGGATGCTCATCAATACTCGTCCTTTAGACGAGGTCAGGGCTTGACTTCTATTTGTTACATCATGTCGAGACAAACGGAAGAGGTACTCACGGTGCAGGCCAAAGGGAATCGGCTAAGAACAAGACAGTTAGCGATAATCAGAAATAAAGAGTCAGTAGAAAAGCTCAGAAATTTGGGTATATGATAAAAGGTCACTAGCCGACCACGGCTTCAAAGTAGCGATTCAAGGTGATCGTCATTGCGACGACGAGCAGGAACAAAACTCACTTGAAAAAAAAAAAGAAAGCAAAGGAGACAAAAGGAAAAGAATGAAATGGAAATCTTTATTTAAGCACGTGACTGGTGGTGAGGGCAGGCCAATTTGAGTGGAGGGAGTCGCCTTGAGGCCTGCGCGCTGACTTGTCTGCCACATACCATGGCCAACGTCGTCCACCCACCACTGAATTTTCTTCATGAACCGACTCGTCTCTCTACCCCTCGCTTTGGATTCGGGTTTGGCCTCTCGCAGGGCTCATCCATGGGGTCGAGCAGACAGCCCGTCTACACCCCTGGACACACTCAGCCATCTGCCTTCCACCAGTTGACCTCACATATCAACCCACCACCGGCCACCCACCGTGTCCAGAAGCGTCGTCATGAGCCTGAGGACGATGCGGAATCCAGTCGTCATGGCGCAAGGGATGTCGCGATGGACCGGAGTCCCACACCAGAACGGCCGAAGAGGGCTGTTCCGAAGCGTGTCAAGGTTTCTCCACAAGACGACGAACCCAAGGAAGCACAGTCTTCGAGAGCGGGTAAAAATATGGATGGGGACGTCGACGTCGGTGTGCTGCTTGGTATGTTGCACGCGACCACCGGGATGTTGTGTTTGACGAGCGGTTGTCTAGCGAGCCTGCCACCCCAAGCTCTTTTGCCACTTTTGACTTCACTGATAAACGCTCAACCTTCACTGAAATCACTCATATTACCTCTTATACCCCGCCCAACGTTGGATACGGCGATACAAGCACTAGAGCAATCTGCGAGGAAACTACGGGATGCCTATCCATATTCGAACGCGCCTGCTTCCTCTGCGAGCTCTGTTGGATTTGGATTCGGATTGAACGGGCCGCGGACTGGATTTGGGTCCACGATGGACGAAGAGCAAAGGAACAGCGGAATGCGGGAGTCGTACATTCTCTCTCGACTGCGGCCCCACATCCATGAATTTGTGTCCGCCTGCATGTCCTATGTGCTCTACTTTTCGTACGTGTCTACGCAGACCGGCTCGGAGGGCCAAGCGGGTTCATGGGCGCGGGGGTACACTGCTGCGGTGCAAGCGCAACAAAAGGACAAATCACATCCATCAGAAACATTTCTATTTCTGTCGGCGCTGACGACGCACATAACAAATCAGCCGCCACTGACGCAGGCGTCGCTCGCCCCGCTGTTACTTCCGCGGCTGTCGAAAGAATGGGTGGCGTGGGTGGACCGACTGGACGAGATAGTGAATCGCGAAGGGGGCATGTTCGGGGGAGAGACGGTGCGGAGCTGGGAGAAGACGTTGGACGAGTTTGCGGAGACGAGGGGCCCCGAGGGATGGGGTGTAATGAGGGAGGTGAGGGACCGATGGGTTGGGAAGGTGGGATGGCTAGTCGGACGGAATGTGGTGCACGCGATGGAGGAGGAGGATTAGATCCACATTTTTTAATTATATTTTCTTTTTTCGCACTGTACAATATCAATGTGGCGATGCAGTTGCACCTCCTCGGAATTGACGGAACGTCTCCACTCGCGCGAATCCCGTTGCAAGAAATTACGAGCGAGTCGGTCAATGCCTCTCCCCTCGTCTCCCCTCGCTCTCTACCGCAACATAATCTCCCTCTCCTCCGTTCACTTCACCCGCGCCATCGACTATCATTTCGACTCCCCAAAAGCACTCCACTCCACCAGGTCCTTCAACTTCCTCATCGCTCTTGCTCTCCGCAGCGCCTCCTTCTCCCATGTCCGTCTACTGTTCCGTGCAATGCGCGTAGAGTCTGTCCCCGAAAATATGGAAACGTGGAAACTCCATGTCAGGTGGTTTGTACGGATCGGCAAGTGGAATGACGCCTGGAAGCGCGTCCTCGAGATCTCAGCCCAACGGAACGCATCCGCCAACCTGAACAATAACCCCATCCCCCTCCCCTTGTGGCTCGAGCTTTTTGGTTCCCAAAAACGCGGCGCCATGCGACACTGGGTCGTCACCGACCGTAATATGCCAAATGGCGATGCAAGCTCGGCGGACACTGTGCTCCGAAAACGACTCGTGCCCCGCCCATGCCAAAGGCCTCGTACCGTCGAACTCTCGCAATACAGAGCCCTCATGCAAGTCTCCCCTTTGCTTACCTCTTCCGACAACGTTCAGATCACGCCCAGAACCATCTTCATCATCACCCAGACCATGCACCGGGTGGGGCAGAGTACACTAGCATCCTCTACCGCCCTGTCGTACCTCAAGTCCCTTCCTCCCCAGCTCAGACGGTCCGATCGGCGCAGAGTACTCGACCTCGTCCACTTGCATCTATCCATGGTCCCTCGGCGCAGAAAATCAGGTCTGAAACGGCATTTTACCCAACGTCGCGTTCTCTGGCAATTCTTGCTTGCTCGCCCGGACTTGAAGCCTTCGTCCACAACCTTGTTTTTGCTTCTCGAATCGTTGCGCGGCTGTCGTCGCAGTGGCACGCTCGCCATCCACTGTCTGCGACTCTTTCTCAAGAGGTGGGGTCCGCGTGTCCAGTCTAGGTCAGTCCTACGACGTGTCGCAAGTCTTGCGCTCAAAGAGGGCCGCTTCGACATCGTCGACTCCATGTTGAAGCTGGAACGGCGCCGTAGACTGCTTCACGATCCTTTGCCTCGTTCCTCCGTCTCCACCTCGACCCGACAAAGACCTTGGCGAACGTTGTTTACTCGACGAGGTGCCGAAAATAGGCGATGGCGTTTGATAGAGGACAAATTCCGACGGCGGTTGGTCTCGAAGGCTCCCTCGTGACTTGTGCAGCGGACCTGTTGATTACACACTCCCGTGTATACCTAGTTTGTTCGGCAGAGGACTGGCATGGCTTCACGCGCGGGCCCTTGTCCTGTACCATATGCTATGCTCCCAGATGGTATCTTCGAGGAAACAATGCATTTGATCAATGTTCGCTTTACCGACAGCTACAGTACTAGTGGCAGAGAACTACGAGTACATTAGAACGCAAGATGCTTCGATGCTATAGGAATGCCATGCGATAGAACAAGATTGAATGGAAGACATGCTGGGAACAAGAAGGCCAAAAGAATGTCCTAGGAATGAAGTCACAGGTAACACCTCGAGAACGTGCTCGGAGGAAGACACGACGGCCAGTTGCCCGTCGAGATCGCTCCCTCCCACTCTGCCCCAACCGTGCGGTATAGATCGAGCGCTGCTCGTGCGTTCTCAACCTGAGAGAAGGGGAAGGGGGGGCGGGGGGCGAGATAGTCAATTCTGCGGCCACAACACACACCTAACCAATAACACAACACAGGCCGTGAAAATGGACGTACAGGATGTATGTGACCGTCTTGACACCGTCGACACATGAGATGCCACATCAGCGTTTGCAGGCCAACCACTTGATTGGGTGAACGAAGCGCGTTTCTGAAGGGTAGATAGAGCGCGACGTCGCGTGTTGCGACGGCGGAATGTGGGATGCCCAACACTGTCCCCGATCCAATGAGCTCGGTCGTCGGATGACCAAAAAATATGCGTGCACTCTACCCGAAAGGTCGTGCCATAGGCTGTGTCCGATAATTACTTTACCCTTGATAAGCTCCGCAACATGCTGCTGAACGCGATCAAACGTAGGCGTATCCCCTACGTCAGTGCAGAATAAAATTAAAAGAAAAAAAAAAAACTCCAGTATAAAAAGCCAGCGGGGTAAGAGTAAGCAGACGTTAGACTCACCGACCAGTAGATGGCAAGCTTCTATCCCGGTCGTAGCGGTCCGGTAATCGCTGACTTGCATGGTCGGAGAGACATAGGTATCTAATATCACATTGCCCCTATAGTCGACGATGGACACGCGACTTGTCCTGACGGGTGAGACGACGGAGCGGAAGGGGAGGGGGGGATACACATACGCCAGCATCGCGGTAGTCCCACCCGGTCCCACCCCTACGTTGCTGCAAGAGAGGGCGAGGATCTGGTCATTACTAGGGATAGGGTATTTGGCCTCCATCTCGAAAAATAAAAGAGATGGCCATGACTTACTCTGCCCCAAGGTAGATATACGTGCGGCGAATGCACTCCGAGCAACTGACAGCAAGTAGACTGTAAAAGGGTTTTGGTCGTATGCAGATAAATGAAGACGATAAGCTCCAGCGATCCTTCGTTCTAAATCTCGAGGAGACGCGCCGTTCGTTGTGCTAGGCAGAGTACCGTCCGTTTGGGTGGTAGGACTGCTCACGTAAAAGTACTGGGGGCGCCCGACTTGAGCTCGAATAGGCACAGTGAAGAGGTAAAACCAAGAAAGAACGCGTCAACGTGATGGCTGCCAATCCAACACTATACAAAAAAGTGATGTCAACAAAGTCCCTGATACTTCATTCCAACTGTCACCGGCGGGAGAAGAGCTGAAGTTGCATAACCATCTGGAGATCTACCAACTCAGAGCGTGCCGAAGCCTCGACCGACCCTTGCCACTTTCACCCACCGAATCGTGAAGCTAAATGACTTCCATAATAACCTTTCAGGGGCAATCGCCTCGAGTTCTCGTTGACTTTTGAGGTTTCAATACAATATCTGAATGGCACTGGGATTACTCTCCAAAAGAAATGCTTCCGCTCCGCTGGGGTTCGTCTCTTTCGAGGCGGGTGCGCGCAGGGCCGATAGCGGCTAGCGAGCAAGCTTTGTATGCTGACATAGTCACGATCAGTGGAAGAGCGGAAGCGAGACCAGTGAAAAATTATACAAAGTATCTGTTGACGACTGCATCACATTGTAACCATCACGACGGTGATGCTTCTGAGCACAATAAATCTCATTGATACCAAAGTCTGGAAGAAGCCCAGGTCAGCTTTCGGAAGAGCCTTGGAGGAAAATATTCGGAACTTGCCGGCGCCTACCTGGTATTGGCGATAGCATGGAACCGAGGAGTATTCGCCAACCTCTAAATTCCTTTCCTTCGTTGCAAGGTCAAAATCTGTCTTGGTTGCACTGCCAGCGACAGCGTGGTCATTTTTCGGTTGCCAGCAGCGGCATCTCGACCTACATCTTTGTTGAATGAACCTCATCCTTGACGGTGTCCTGGATAACACGTTTGATCGCGCCCGCGAGGTTCAATTGGATCTGTTCAGAGTGCGCTGCGTATCTCTATACCATATCCCGTGTATCAGACCGATTGGGTATGTGCCTGCTAGGTAATTATGCATACCCTCTGAGCTCCCGGCGTAAGTGGATAAGTATATGTGCATTCCACAACCAGGAATGGTCCTGCAGGGTTGCTTAGATTACAGCTTACCAGGACTTTGCATTCCCGCCTGCGTGCTCGACACAGTAACCGACTTTTGGCGTATGTAAGACGTGGCAGTTCTCTTTTCTTCTTGCCTTTTTTTCTTTCTTCAAAAGGGGAAAAATCGAGATCGTCCCACATCAGTTGGATCTCCGGCAGTACCTCGGACGACATCCTCTGGTTGCACAATTTTAGTTGTGACTCATCAGCTGTAAAGTTATCTCACCGTGGATCCGGTGGTGTTAAAACCACAGGGCTGGGGGCAAGTACCAAGAAAGGTATGGACTGAATAGAGGTCAGCGCTCATCGACATTCAGACACACGAGGGAGATGATACGTACCGACATATGTTACCTACCCCAATCGTAAACCCTTGATCGGAATCTGTACCCCATATCTCGCCGGGGTATATCAGGTTCCGGTAGGATAACGCATGTGGATTGCACGCAAGAAAGTGTATTTCGACCGCAATGGAAGGGTTCCCTGCATAGCTAGTGCGCTAGCGCCATCTTGTATGTCAAGATCGCGATCTTCCACCCATTAAATTCGACTCACAGTACTCACCGGGAACTTGAAATATGCCTGCCGAAGCACTTTCGCTCCAAAAAGCATGTCGCGGATGCTGTGGATAAAAGGAGCGATCCCTGAGCCGGATCAAAGACAAAAGGGATTGCGAGCAAACCAGTGAATAAATGCGTTTTCGTCTTGTGCTGATGCATATCGCCTAAGACGACTCGTTTTTCGCAAATGATACGCGAGGACGGAGGTATACTGCAGGGCCTCAGTCCTCGCGTCCCGTTTGCGGAAACGAGTCGCCTTACATCTAAGAAAAAACGGGAATTATCTGTACCAGATAACTAAACGTAAATTAGTCGTTGGTGGCCACGCTGCCTGACGAACATGACGGAGGATATGGCACTGCAACGCTTACAAAGTCCGCGGAAACTTTTGAGTAGCATGGAAGGCCCTGGCGGCTTTCACCAACGTGTTGTTGGGACCGAGTGTGGATACTTACAATGAGCGTAGAGAAAGAACCGGTTTGACAAAATCTGAAGCTCAGTTTGGACATGGAACTGCCACAAAATGAATGTCACCGCTGAGCCAATGATATCTGTCCTTACTCGGATCCACCGCTGTGACGACGTCAACTCGGCTGGTAACGAGCGGTATGTAACAACTCGTCGTCATCGTCGTCGTCGTGCACGCTCATCGCGGTTGCCAGACTCTCTGCATTTACAAAATGGACACGGCCAGAGAGAAACCCCGGACGACCGCAAAACCTTCCTCCACCACACAACAGGAGAAACAGTGCCGGATCTGCTACGATAGCGACGAGTCAGATCCTGCCTTGGGAAGGCTGTTCAAGCCGTGTCTCTGTGCAGGCACGATCAGCGTAAGCACGCCCAGCCAAACTGCCAGCAGGCTGCATTGTTAATTACGCGCGCGCACACACGCACACAAAGTACGTTCACATCAAATGCCTGCAGAAATGGAGATTGTCGTCTCGTTCCAACAACGCATTTTGGCGCTGCCCACAATGCCACTTTCATTACCGATTCGCTCGCACCAGGGCGTACGGTCTGGGGACGAATCCAGGTAGCTTGCTTTGCTCTAATTGACTGATCAACTCCCTGCTCATATCCACCTGCAGTCATCGTCGGCTTCTTGTCTTCTTTCTTCTTCGTTCTTTTGGTCATGTTTTCGTCTTATGTCACAAGCTACTTCCTCTCCTCCATAGAGGAGCAGTCCATGTTTGGGACGACCTACTTCTTTGTCTCTCCGATCGATGTCGCGCAAGACCTGGTTAGGGCAGCCATTCGGATTCTACGCGACCAGGACGTGCTGCCCATAGACCTGGATGTTCCTCAATCGTTCAATGCGGCTATTCCGTCCCGTCTCCCTCAACCCACTGGTCTACTTGGCCGTTTCATCCGCAGGTTCCTGTTGGGCTTACCCATGGTAGGGGTAGGGTCGCTCATTCACATGGTCCTTACCCTGCCCTTCATGGGGCCACTCCAGTGGATCGCCCGGTGGAGAGGAAACAGAACCAGAAGGGGAAACAACACGGATCTCGCTGCTGCGGTGATCGTCGTCGTCATTGTTATCGGAGTCGCGAGGTCAGCAACCAGTCTGTTTTACCATGCCGCAAAAATAACTGTTTTCAGAGCTTTGTATAAGGTGTATCGTTATACCCGGAAGTGGGCTGAGCGGTTCCTGACGTGGGCTGAGGATTCAATACTCGAAGTCACTTGAGACGCATTCATATGTGTGGGTTCCGAGATCAAGTACACGTAAATAGCCAATGTAAGTACGATACGATACCCATTCACCAATTTCGTCGCAATTGGCGTTTGATGCCTTCGTAGATGACTCTCGTCTCGTTGTTACTCGAGTCCAGCTCGGCGAGATATTGGCCAACGGCCACGTCTATACGTCCAGCAGGCAGCTCAGCGTGCGCAGTTGACGATTGCGGTCGTTTGGCCTCTTCTAGCCAATCACTGAGCAGGACGGCAATGTCTGCGGATATTGCCTGAACGCTGGCCTGATTATTGAAGGGTGGGACCTGGCATCATACAATTTCTTCAGCGAACCCACCATGCATAAAGGTGTGCGGAGACACTCACATGTGACTCGTACATGTCATGCAAAACATCCCATATCTCTGCATGTGGCACACCGCATTGAACCAAAACTCGAGGTGTCCAACCTTTCGGAAGGTGTGCCTTGTTTCGCAACGAGAAAGAAATGAGCAACGTCGCGATATAACCTAGATAATAAATGTCTATTGTGTCCTTTGTGGAAGTAGCAGGAACCACAGACTCACGGAGCGGGAATGCACTTTCAGAGGGATAAAATCGCTTTCCTAGTGGGACAACGCTGGCTATGACGTGATCTGCGTGCGTGTGCGCATCTGCGTCCTTTTCCAGAGCTGAGCGAGGCGTTAAACCTGCACATTTGTCATAAAGTGTTCCCCTTACCGTCTTCAAATATGCGGTCCCAGATGGGCCGAACAAGGTGTTCGTCGCGGTGTTCCGACACGTGGAGAATGAGAAGTTTCAAGACAGGCAGGTCGAAAGGTTCCGCATACAATTGATAGAGCTTAATGGGTTGTGGTCGGACGGGGGGAGCAGATAGCAAAATGAGGGGGCACACCTCTGATATGGTGAATAACCTCTTGTTCAACTGCCGGATCCTATGACCTTCCTCACTAGGGTTGCTTGCATGAGGGAGCAGTGCATTGTACACCTCAAGTTGCACCTGAGCCACGTCAAGCTTTTCTTCAAGGTCAGTGAGGAATGCGATGGCAGTCTCATGCCTGCCATTGGCGGTTATTGGATGAGACTTCGCGTTTCCAACCGCAAGGGTGAAATACTCGATCCTCGTGCTCAAGTCCGAGTCAATGCTAAGAATAATTTGGATCAGTAGGATCCCGCAGAGGGTCTTGATGCACGTACTCAGTAGATTCTGCCAAGACAGCAAGAACTTCAGCAGCACGTAGTGGCTGGCCATCTTTGACGTAAAACTGCCACAGAAGCTGATATTTCGCAAGTGTAACAGGCTCTCGCCGAAGGTGGGCCTCAAGGTATTGGGGCCGCAACTTTACACCCGTCAGCATTCAGTGACCGAAGTAAGTAAAAAGAGCGCACAGCCAATAGCTCATCAGCCAATCCTCTGCCAATCAGCCAGTCATACAGTGTCGAGTGGAACATCTCATCCTCGCTAGAAAATGCGAGTGTATAAGCATGATTTCGAATCGTGTCGAGGTCCTCTGCGGGTGTCTGGGCACGGGAGGCCTTTTGCTCAAAAGAATCGAGAGAACGGAGAACGAGCTGATAACAGTCGGCACGTTTCTTGTAAAAAACTGCACGGTTGTCGTTAGATGGGCACCCAGCCAGCCAATACTCGAGCCCGACGTTATCGGGGTCGACTGCTTGTGCACAACTCAGAGGGAGCTCGATGGCACCTAAGTGGATGAGTTGCTGTGGAGCAGGCTGCGCATGGGCGCTCACGGACCTTTTGCAAAACTCAACCCTCGGTATTCATCGCATACCTCACGGATCTTTTCGAATTCCAATATGCGTGCCCCTTTTGTGAACAACCTGACAAATAGCCGAATGAGAATGTGATGGTTGTGCGCCAGGATGCGATTACCTCAATGACTCTGCTAACCAATTCTGTCGTTCGGCAGGATTTCGTGATTCGACCGCCTTGCGGACGTTTTCTCGGGCCTGTATCAGAGCGATCAGTAGGGGTCCAGCCTCGAGGGAATTGACATGCCTTGTATAACATAACGTCATCGGTACTACAAAAAGAACCGCATCGTTGCTGTAAGACTTCGCTGATAGTGTCCACCTGATCACGACATCATGTCAAACACGGTTCCATGGGTGCGCGAACGGGCAATCGTACGCTGATCTGCTGACCGATCTGCTGATCGATCACAATGTTGACTAATGCACGCGATGCATTTATTCCATTCTGGGTGGTAATCAGTTCCTCGTAGGTCATCGCAGTCACCAGTTTCTGAGTCTCGCCGTCGCATCTTGTACAATGTCAAGCCGTGCACACACCGGTCACAGAAGAGCGCTCACTGGGTTATCAGTTCTCCTAATCGATAGTCGCTCAGCAGGAGCACAAATGATATGGCCTCGATCGTTCTCGTGAGAAGAGCCTGAAGCTGGGCCACTGAGCTTTGCTCCGCCTAGAACAAATGTGAAAACAACGTGGCAACAATCGACAACTGAAGGCAAACCTTCCACGCCTCTTGCTCGTGACCCACCGTGTTGCGCGACGTGGCGGGATCACCAGGTGTCGAGTGGAAAAGATGAGGATTCTTGCCCAAGAATTCCTTGAGCGCATAGAGGTTCTTTTGGACGGTAACCAGAAGGTTATCATTAACGTTCAACTCCTGAAGACCGAAAGCACTGCGCAGCAAACGGAATAGGTACACCGTGGAGGAAAGATTGAGATACATACCCCGGCTTCGTTATCTTGTCTTTCCAAAGTGGTCGGACGAGGCGCGCAAAGTACATTGCAAAACCTTCTCTACGACCACTGAATATTGCACTTCCCGAACTTTCGCCTGCAAATGGGAGGTTGGTCATGTACCGCGAAGGGAAATAGGCGTAGGGCGTACTTGTGCCATATGTCACCCTCTCCGTCCAGATCGGACGTTCGCCAAAGTCGTAGAATGCTTGCTTTGCAATGTTTACGACATCAGGGCTTACGGTACACAGTGTGCCAGGCATCGAATGATCGCTGGTGTCCATGAATGTGTTTCCACAAGCAAGTCCGAGAAGCATAGCGCATGTTTGGTCTCTTCCAAAGCTATAAGCCTCAACGTCAGCGTGTCTCTCAGGGTCGATAGTTGGGTCCATGCCTGTCTCTGAACTCGATGATTGGTTGAACCGCACCCTCGGACTGTGCCTCCTCGATGACGGCTCTTAGATAATCCAACGCCCTTCGTTTCACCAGAAAAGTAAGCCCGACGTTGGTAAGAATCATGAATTGTCGAGGAGATTCCGAGAACTGCAATGCTAGCTCGTTGGTGACGGCGGGCGATGGAGCAGCGGACGGCGGCAATGATGATCGTGGCACGCTGGCCATTGCCCAAGTACGTCCCGGAATAGCCAACAAAGTGGCGTACTCTGTCAGTGGTGGGCGCTGGTTTCCACTGGTTGCATATGAAGAAGTAGAGTATGTCGTCGGCTGCGCGGTTGCAATGTACTGTTGTTGATTGGATGTGGACACTTGGCCAAGTGTACCTATGCGGGTTAGATCAGGGGACACACAAAGGAGAAAATCAGTGCCGTCAGCATCGCCTGGCTGAGCTGCAATGGTGAGACCATCCTGATAGCAAGAGTTTTCCAAACCCGAAACAATGAATGGGCGAGAGGGAGAAGGTGGTGGGGCCACACGAGCAGCATTGTAGGATGTGGACGGGGCACGATTTGATGGACGTGCGAGTTCGTCTGGATGGAAGAGGTTCAAGGGGGGGAGGCGTACGTGCACGAGTTGGAGAGGACGTAGAGCACCGGACGGATTAGTGGTTGGGGCGTACGAAAAGCTGGGGGAAGCGGGAGAGAAATAGAGACGAACACCGTTGATGGTGATGGCCACGAGTTGCACGCCAACACGGGATTCGGCGGGGTCAACGACATGCAACGCAATGATTTGAAAGTTGGAGGGATTTATTGCCGGGGAAGCGGGGGCTTTTTCTTGAGCAGATTTGTACAGGTTAGTGAGCGTCTGAACGTGTTGAACTGTTCTTTCCGAGGCGAGGTGATAGAGCGAGATGACGTTTTTGGCGGAAAGGGTGTACAGACAATTGCGTTTGTGGTCGGAGACGACGGAGACGATGCGGTCTATGACAAGAAGGAGTGTGAGAGGATGATATTGAATCAAGGTAAGACGGACCATCTGGTTTTGGGGACGAGAAGCGGGGAAAAAGGCTCTGAACTGCGCCGACGGAATGGTTGATGAGTTGAACCTTCTTTCCAAACCAGGATTCCGATTGCTGGTAATGTAGTTCATAGAGACAACCATCCTGGGAGCCAGCCATGAAGATGCGACCTTGGGGAGTGCCGACGATGGAGGTCATTTCTACATCTGTTGACACAGACAGGTCTGTAGCATACATCTTGATATCTTTACGATTGCTCTGGGGGATGGGAGAAACGGAGAGGCCGATGAGGAGGACAGAGACGGGGGTACACAATACCATGAGGGAGGATATTTCGTCAACGAACACAGCAGGCTTTGGACTGACGACGGCGACATGAGTGATGACATCTGGCTGGTCTACAAACGAGCTGATGTCCTGACTGTGGGGAGGTGAGGAAGGCGGGGCGGGGCGGCGGAGAAGAATAAGAACGGACCTGTGTAGGTAGTCCCAGAGAAAGAGCTTGTGGTCTATGGAGATCCACACGCGCTCTATCTCTGGGAGAAGGCCCATATGGGAGGTGATGTTGGTGGCTGGGAGAGGGATGAGCGGGGAGAAAGAGGAAGGGAGGAGACGCACTGTTGTAGTACTGGAAGAGGGCATCGGGGATACCAACGAGCCTGCGCTTCTGGAAGGGAACGCGATAGTCGTCGGGAAACACGCTGTAGGCAGCTGACGAAGGAGGGCCTGAGGCTGGAGGAGGGTGAGCGGGGGACGCGCAGGAGGAGGGGAATACGGACGGGGGAGGAGGAGGTCACCGAGGTCGGGAATGGACTGGGCGTCCTTGAGAAAATAGTCGTGGAGGACGCGTGCGGCGGTGGTGAGAGCGAGGAGGTCGACGAGGGGCGGGAGGGCGCGTGTCTGCGTCATCGTCGGAAAGCACGTTGACCAGACACGCGCGCGACTCGTTCAATGTTTTGCAAACTTGGTCACTGAATAGGGAACTAATTCCCACATTCCCGATTCGGTAGGCACATGAGAGTCGATCATCAACATCGTATTGTACTTGTGGACTCGAGACATGGCCCAAGCATCTTAGGAAACCAATCAGAGAATAAATACTCTCAAATTCAGGTGAGTGCGTGTTGAATAAATACCGTAAAGGCAGATCAACCAAACTTTCAATTCCCTCATTCACCCAAACGGTGCAATGATGGAGCTCCACATCGTAAAAATAAGCCTTCAGACATACAGCTGGCTAGTGGCTCTTTATCCAAGTCCATGAGATCTCTCGCTTCCGGTGGTATCCAGTACGTATTCCTGTACCCACATCCTCCGAGTCACTTCGCTTCCAAGTTCACCATCGTTTTTGCCCCTCGTACACATCCGCCAGGTCGGTGATTGGACGCGTGTTCTCGGTGAACGTCTCGAATGCGGGTTCTCTGTTGTGGTTGCAATGAAAAATGCTGCCGCAAAGGACAGAAGGCCAAATTGGAGGAACCCGCGATGATTTTGTAGAGCTCGACCCTCTTCTCTCGCCCGACCTCTCCTTCGTGTTCGCATTGATGGTCCCTTTGAAGGTGCCTCTGCAACTGATGTCTTTGACAACCACGTTTCCGTGGTCATTGGCGTCGGCATCGGCATCCCATTTCCTTGATCGTCTCTAGTTCATCCCAGTTCTCCGCAGGTGTCACTCCCTTTGCGTCCATGTTGAGGCACGTTTGGTACCGTCAAAAGAGAGATTTTGATTCCAATCCCTTCTGCAAGAGGTGGAAGCCGCTCCTCCACATCAATCTATTCGACTCCGCAAATTAACGAAAAACGTGCTTTGGAACATTGTGGTCAAGGATTCCGGTGCCGAGTGCGATCCTCTTACACTATACTCATCATCGGTCGTCCGGACTGGAAAAACAAACATCTATAGACGGATCCGGGAAGCGAACAAAGCGATTGACCAGTAGCACCGCCCGGATCAGGACCAAGGACCGCGTAAGTTACCCCTTCCCGCAATTTTTTTCAATGAATAGAATACCAGCCATAATTCTGTGGACCTGTTGCAGTGGTCGAGGCGACGGTACACCAATTTATCATACCATATGCGTAATTTATGTTTGCAATGGGTTTGATCATTGCTCGATAATTTCGTCATTGATCTGTTTCACTGCGCACTCCAGGGACACCTTTGAAGTGTATCCTCCCATCTTTTTTTGGTCTTCGCGTTGATATCATGCGCGTGAAAACAATTACATTTCCAGCGTCTCCATGGGCGGGCGACGATTTTCACATACTACATAGAAAATGACTCTGATAAGATGATAATAGGAATAACAACAAAAGCAACATTAGGACAAGACAGCTCAGTACTCAATCTTCAGGTTCACTGTCTTCAATTACTATCGGGTTTTCATGCGTGCCGGAGAAGATATGTGTATTAGTCGACTGGAGTGGCAGTGAGAGACCTGGCTGCCTGGAGCACTCGATGTCGGCCTGCGGAACGTTGGATGTTATGTGATCGGGTGGCGTGGGGATGGAAGAGGGGGATGACATCGAATCCGGGGACGGCCGCGACATTGTTTCTGATGATATGGAACCTTCCTTTGGTGGCCAATAAACACCGGTGTACTTGTAGGAACTTTGATCGGATTGAAGACTGATGTTGGGTTCCGGCTAAACAAAAACACAACGCGACGAGCGTGGTTCAGAGGACACGACAAAGGTGAATTACACCGCTGAATCCACATAAAAAACTTACCGGAGGATGCAAGATCTGGGACAAGTCATGTGGCCTGACCCTGGCCTGTGAGACCCGTGAACTTGATGATGCCGCTGCTTCATCGAGTTCGCTGTCCAAGGTGAGATCAATGACCAGCGGTGGTCGCGCTGGTTCAGGAGTGCGGAGCTCGGAATTGCGAAGGCGCGTCGTGAACGGAGGTCTCGATACTCTAGTTGGGAAGCAGAGCTTGACCTTTCCCTTTGACCTCATGTGGTGGATAACGCGTTGTGCCACTGTCCATTGGCCGTGAGAGGGCGGAAAGCGATAAAATACAACAGTGCATTACTCAGTGTGCTCCGTGGGGAGTTACGCGCGCTCGATTTTCTGATTTTCTTGAGCAACGGAGTGCTCGCAGGATCGGGGGCACCCATGCGCCGTTTGGTTGAGAAAAAGGGGATGTAGCGGTTGGCGGTTGTACGGCTGCCGAATTGAATCAATACGGATGCCAGGCAGATCAAGAAATAATTGACCAATCATCATACGATTTCCGGGCGGCTATGATCAACGGCCCGTATTGCTCCTGGACCCACGCGCATACGTCGGCAAAGCCACGTTCCCCGTAGAGTGCTGCTACAATGACCTCGAACGAATCTGCGGCGATTTTCGTACTATGGGATTGGGATGGGAGTTCGAACGCGCCTGCCTTTACCATGAGATGAGTAAATGTTGCGTTGGAATTTACGGCTGAACGTATAACCTGGAATGTGGGATGACTCTGCGGGTGTGGCTGTGTCATGATCTGAACTCACGGTGTACAAGCCAGGCGTAGCGTCGGGGAAGAGGCGATTGAGATACAACGCTACAGAGAGGTGCATGACAGCGTCACCGACGAACTCCATTCGTTGTTTCTCGTCTGCACTAGAAGCCACGATGGATTCCCAGTCGGCAAGCCTGGGTAGGGAAAAGGAGTAATTAGGGTCGTTAATGGTTGCAATGATGGCATTCTGAAGAGTGCCGTGGATGGTAGGTCCTTTCTTGAGTTTGACCATGGAGGGGTGCCGGTGAGGAGGGCAAGCAAACCTAAGTACCACCAAGTTGTGGACTAGTAATAGGGCCGAGACAAACAACACGTACCGGTCTCTAAATTAGGCAATGTGATCACTTCGATGTCCACCGCTACACCAGCCGCGTCAACATCGTCTGGTGCTGTCTCGCCCACCATCGCAGAATCAGCGTCGATCGACCGCCTCATCCTTGAATACCTCCATGCCCGCGGTCACAAGAGCGCAGAGTCTGCCCTTCGCGAAATTCTCGAAGCTAGTACAGAAGAACCCGAAAAGACCGTCTCCTCTGATGAACTCATCAAGTCTCTCGCTGTATTTGCACAGAAACCTTCCCGTCCGGGGGAGAACGTCCTAAAGGACAACATCAATGTCCTCCAGGAGTTGACCACCATGGGCAATCCTCCCAACATTCAGAACCTTATCGCAAGCTTGGGTGGTGTCGGCGCGGAGGACATACTTTCGGTCGACCCCACTGACAAACAGGAGGGCTTCAAGGAACTCGAGGCGTGGGTCCAAGGCTCCTTGGATATGTACAAGGCATGCCCCTCCCCATCCTCCGACTGCCTTCTCCCTCACGTCCATCTTTCAAGCCCGAATTTCGTCCGATACTCTACCCAATCTTTTGTCACTTCTATCTCGATCTCATCCAGAAAGGTTTCAAGGAAGCTGGTGCGTCGATCATTTATCCCAAACGTACGAGACTCTCAAGCACAGGTAACCGCACCAACTCTTCAGCCATACGGTTTTACTCTTCTTTCGCTCCCGCACTCACCCCCAGCCATAATTCGACCCTGCATCACCTCTCCACACTCCTCTTGCCTTCACATGTTCAGAATGATCCCCTGGCACAACGTTTTCTCAACGAAAAGTATATAATCAGAATAACCCGTTCAGGCTTCAGCCTTCTTGTAGGGTGGTTGACAGAGGGCGTTGGAGGGGAAGCATTCGGTGCAGGAGATGGCTTTTCTGGTGACATGGGAAAAAGGGGGAGAGCGACCGTCATGCGTGTCGTGAATAATCACTTGCGATTTGACGGTAATCAGTTCTTCTCTCCCCTTCGTCTTCATGCTCACTCTCTTCCTAGTCACTTCTGCTAGCACAACTGTCGTCTCTCCAAACGCATGGGAAGAGTCTACTGGGCTTCTTTCATCACTCATTCCCAGAAGCGCTCAGGCCACGAACACTTCTGCCATCCCAAACCCGAATACGTTCAACGCCTCAAAAGGGGAATTAAAGCTTGGTCCTCCTCCAATTCCAGAAGATCTACGTATAGAGACGGAACGAGTCCTTCGAGAGCAGGCGATGATGGACCGAGATCCCAACGCACAGTATGACGTACATTTTGCTCGATCACAAACTGTTCCAGGTGTCATTTCACCGACCGAAGCGGATATGCTTCCCCATCCGCCTTCTTTCAGAACGATTGATGTGCAAAGGGAAGTTGAGAAAGTGAGGGATGCAAGGAGGCGCATACGGTTTGAGCCGTCTGCTCTCACTTCCGTCGATCCTGGTTCTGCCCAAGGCGCAGCTGCGCGAGCTCGTGCTTTGCCAAGCATCTGTGCGTACACGTTGCATGACGTGGGAGAAGGGTAAGTCCTGGAGCCTTCGAGTTCACAACTTGACAAAGACGGATGATACCAGTGCCCCATGTTGCATTTTCTCCCCCGATATTACGCTCATGGCGGCTGGTTTCTCGGAAAGTTACATTCGCCTATGGAGCTTGAAGGGCGAAAACCTCAAAGGGTCGCGGAAAGACAAGACACCCGATACGGCAAAGAATCGTAAGTCGTCTAAAATTTACTTGCGTCCTGACATATGTGAAATTTGCACCCGTAGCCAGTACCTCCAGACTTCGAGACAGAGAGGGTAGTACGACTCGGAAGCTGGTTGGACACAGTGGACCAGTCTACTCTCTGTCTTTCGATCCCAACGGTGGCTCTGCAGTACCTCCAAAATATCTGTTGTCCTCTTCGGCAGACGCCACAGCTAGGCTCTGGTCGCTGGACACGATGACAAACATCGTTGCGTACCGCGGTCATCAACAGCCAGTCTGGGATGTTCAGTGGAGCCCCATGGGCATCTATTTTGCCACCGCTAGTCGGGACCGAACTGCGAGACTTTGGTCCACGGATCGCACGTCTTGTCTGAGGATCTATGCAGGACACTTGAGTGATGTTGATGTAGGTAGACTGGCAACTCTTTACGTTTCGCTAACCCATCCGCCCAGTGTGTTCGCTTCCATCCCAACTCGATGTATTTGGCGACTGGATCGAGTGACTGGACAGCCCGTCTATGGGACGTTCAACGCGGCGCTTGCGTGCGGGTATTCATCGGGCATCAAGGAACGCTCTCTACACTGGCGATTAGCCCAGATGGTAAGTATCTCGCTAGTGCGGGGGAGGACCTCGCTATCAATCTCTGGGATTTGGGGTCTGGCAAGCGAATCAAAAAGATGACGGGCCATAACGCATCAGTGTACTCTTTAGCGTTCAGCGCAGAGTCCTCGATGCTTGTCAGCGGTGGTGCAGATTGGACGGTGCGATGCTGGGACGTCAAAGGCGCTGGTGGTCAAGCGAAACCACGCGAAAACGGAATGGATGAAAGCCCAGGGCATCGTGCCGAGGAGGACGAAGGCAATGAAACGTGCGTATCAGAACTCGTCATGGGGTCGTCGGTTGATTCATTCGCATCGGCTGTAGTTCTGACTTGCTCGCCACTTTCCCGACGAAGCGAACGCCGATAAGCCAAGTTCACTTCACGCCACGCAATCTCTGCCTGGTTGCAGGTAGCTACCTTGCTCCAGAATTGAGATGAATTGTTTTGGACCCCCTATCGAGACGGAGTTTCGCAACCATTGGAGATTCGGATGTCGATGCTGTTATCTCCACAGATCGCCACGTGTACCTCCCCTCGAACGATGAATGTTCGGAGACCGTTTTCGTTATCCTACGTTTGTACGTTGTATCCAGCTCCCATCCTTTAATCGAAAGTGGATTGCGACGAACCTTTCATGTCTTGCGAGTTATCTCATATGTGTCACGTGACCGATGGATGTCACTTGGCACATGGAAGTCGCTCATAACTTCACCACTGCCACTCAAAGATACCTGAGCCCAGACTCTTCTTCAGCTTACATTTCTCCACTCACTGTCCTCCCTTCGACGGCCCGCGTCAGCTTGTTCTCAGATGGACGCAATGGAAGAAGATCCCATAGTAGCCACTAGTTCTTCCTTCCCTGAAGGTATGCTCGATGGACCAGAGGGTACACCGAGTTATATGACACCGATTTATGTGCCCCCTCGTACGCCACCGTCGCGGATTCCGTAGAAATCCATCCACTGATTATTTTCCCCCGTGCTCCCACCCACGCCTCTTTAGCAGCAACCATACCCACCAGTGCGCGCGAATTTCGAGACGTCCAAGTCAAAGTGCACATCAGGAGACCGGAAAGGGACTCTTGGGCATACCTCGGACGTGCCCTCGTCTCTCAGGAGATGACAGGCCAGTCTTCCCGTGTCGGTACGAGCCCGTGTCCGCATGCGCACCCATGCATCGTGCTCATCATGGGCCCATACCCTCCCAGTCGTCCGCTCCATGTCCTCCGGCAAGGTGATGGTGTCATTCGGCGAGGTGCGTGATACCCCATCTCCGCCCTCTCTCTCTCTCTCTCTCTTGCCTCGTTCGTTCCGTCGCCTTATCGAGCGCGTGCGTTCAGTTGTCGGACCTGCAAGCAGAGAAGCGCGGCAATTTCGTCGTCATCGGTTGTGTCGAAGGCGCTCGCGTCGTATCGTGGTCGTTGAACGTACGTCGTTTTGTTCGTCGCGACGCGTTCGCGCTCGTGTGTGTGTGTGTGCACGTGCATCTAACTGGGAATGCCCGCACGGTAGGCGTTGAATAACTCGGACACCCTCCGTTTGCTCGCGAGCATCGAGCTTGCGTGCTACAGGTGTAAAATCGCCCTCGTCGATCCCCGAAACCATACCAAGTCGCGCAGGCGCATCGAACGTGTCATCAAGGACGACAGACGCAAGAGACACAAACGACGTAAAGATCAAGATGCCATGATTGATGCGTTCTCCAAGCAAAATCTCGAGGAAGGTGACATGGAACCGAATTCGTGACGCTCACCCGTGCCGAAGTGGGTTGGATAGCATCAACCTAGACCGTTCAAGGACTTTTTGTTATCTGGGCTTCGACTCTGCACTCTTCACGGGTCGTGCCAGGTTGTACCCAGTTTTTGCATTACTCATCAACCGCCCATTGTAGCGATCACATTCCCAACCCTCGACGACGGTGTCCTACTATTTGTGTTCCTTGACGCATCCGGAATATGTAAACCAGTTTATGAATGCAATGACTGCTAAACTTCATTCATGCTCGAGTCCCCCTAAACGTAAATGCTAATTAACTAGGAAAAGGTTGTCGAATTCAACCAACGAAAATAAAGTGGTCGCTCAGCTGAACACAAGACATAAATAAGTATTTCGAACATCCAGCAAATCAGTATGTTCTGTCACTGAAGCAACTATTCATCTTGAAATCAAAAAGGTCCATGCCGACGTCGCGAGAGCACAAGATGTTCAGTGTACTTTGCAGAAGCGCAATCGAAGGTACTACTGCAAGGGAGGGTGGGAAGTGGAGTGTTGGAAATCATCTATACCTTGCCCAGACGCATAGGCAAGACTGGAAGCTGATAGTGCCGTCGCTGACGACATCGGCCTTGATGCTGTCTGCATTGCCATAGGCGTTCGCTCCGTGTATTGGGGGGGAAGTTCGACGACCGCAGGTACAGTCGCGGGGATTTCATCTTCAGCGTCGGTATGAACGATGAAGCGAGTGGGAGGATAATGACTCGCCATCCCGGCCATAGCAGCTTTCTGTCGACCGCTGGATGACATGGACGCGGATGCGGACAAACTAGCAACGTCACCCATTGCCACAAGGCCTCTGCTGTGTGAATTCGATGGAGAGTGCAGTAGCTGCCCATAGGGTGGTTCTGATGAGCGGGCCGAGGGATCTGTAGATGGTGAATCGTGGTAAGGCGTGCCAAACCCTGACCCGGAACCTGGAACGGAGTTTGAGCCAGGCGAAAGGAGGGGAGCCAGGCGACTGGCAGAATCTGAATGGAAGGGATACGGGTGAACTGGGGGGTGGTGAAAATCGTCGTGATCAGAACTAGGATCCATGTCCAACGAGGTCGGACGCTGTGGATGCAGCTTCGACGCAACCCCGCCTTGCCAACCCGTGCGGCGACGACGATTTAGGTACCAAGCCACAAGTGAGACGATGGCCGCAACGCCGAGACCTGCTCCCACTGCTGCTCCGACAATAGTACCCGTAGCAACACCTGTCGATGTATGAGATGAAGTGGGAGAAGTGACCGGTGAAGTCGACGAAGGACTCTGGCTTGTGGTAGAGGAGGGTGAAGCCGAATTAAGACAGTTGTTGACATTGGAATTAGCGACGGTCATCGCGTCAGAAGACCCGCCTGAACGACCTTGTGCATCCGTCATTGTGAAAATGATCGTGGTTCCAGCTGCAACGTCGGCAATCCACGAAATATTTGACCCTGACGAAGGGGACTGGAAAGTGAACGATTGTCCGCTGGGGATGAGTCCCTAGATGTGCAGATCTTAGCAACGAGTCCAAGATTGAGATAGCCGACAGGACTGACGGTAACTGTAACGGGTAGAGTGGCCCCGTCAAACTGGGTGAAATCGTAAGAACTAATGTGATGTGAGTTCCCCGAATATAAAAAGATGAAAGTTTTAGATGGTATACCTGCATTGTTGTAGCGAAGATGGAAGACTGAAAGTATATGCAAGAGTGGGATTGTAGATATTACAGGAAGCACTTCCGACTGGAAGTCCCACAGTAAACAGATTGGATGTCCCGCCAGTTCCAAAACCTGTTGCGTCGGACATGGTCACTACGAACTTGGTTTGGTTGTAGAACGGAAAGGACGAGACTTGGTATACACCCTTATTGTTGGTGAACGCTGATGAAGGTACATCCACGGTCATCGGAACGTCGAAAACCTTGCAACAAGGACTGAGGGAAACGTCAACATCTGAGATGGACGACTCACGGGCGTCAACATGATTTTGAAGGGTGCCTGACCCCCTACGATTCACGCATATCAGTACAGATTCGCCAGAAGACTCGAGCAGGCTGGCTCACCTGTCCAGGTGATATTTAGAGAACCACATTGGGTTGGGGCCGACCCGACAGACACGCTGAACGATAGTGCACCAGAAAGGTATAAAGCAAGGGAGAAGAACGCGGGTATAAGAGAAGAATGCATACTCAAAAAGATGGACGATAGCTTGGCAAGAAATACCAGAAAGAAATGAACAAGGTCACCAAGGAAAGGTCGAATTCCGTGTGCGAGGGGAAGAAAAACGTGCCTGTCTGCCTACTAACCCATCGCAATTATGTCAGCAAACTTGACAACGGACAATGTGACATATTAACCGCCGTCGTCAACCTGCGGGCGCGCATCATCCTATCATGATCATGAGGCGATACCGATACACCGATTTAACTAAGGATCAGGTGGGATCGGAGTCTAGCCCGGGAGGTCACCTGCCCCGATATACGGCGAGGAACACTCCAAGTGAGAGAAATCGGTAATATTAATCAGGGGCAACAGTCACCGCCACAGAAAAATAAATCTCCGCACCAATTTCACGGGAGTTACCGTTCACTGGCTCTCGCCGGGCACGAGAACTGCCATCCTCGCCGTCAACAGCGTCAAGAAGACCCGCGTCAAGGTGAGTTTACCAGTCGTTCTCGCCCATAGCACCCATCTCTGCGCGTCGCGATATGCATACTGAAAATCGCGTACGAGTTGATCTCGATGCCAGATGGATGAGTTGGGCAGAACTGGATGTGGTCCGGACTCAACTGACTGCTTTTTCGTTTGCAGATAAAAGATGGGTTTCGCACACAACAACGGTTCGTAGTCGATCTACTGCTGAGTCTCCCACCGCGGCCTGATTCGGCGGCCATGCTCTAGTTCTCCACGGTAACCACTTCCGCAAGGACTGGCAGCGCCGCGTGCGCACCTGGTTCAATCAACCCGCCCGCAAGGTTCGCCGACGTACAGCTCGCAAAGTCAAGGCCGCAAAGCTTGGTGTCCGCCCCCTCACACTCCTCCGCCCCGCTGTCCGTGGTCAGACTGTCCGCTACAACCGCAAGCTCCGCGAGGGCCGCGGATTCACCTTGATGGAGCTCAAAGAGGCG